>CAUYQV010115228.1:0-39742 GCA_963574575.1 Galagoides demidoff
GGCGCCTGTGGTCCCAGCTACTTGGGAGGCTGAGGCAGGAGACTCGCTTGAGCCCAGGAGTTGGAGGTTGCTGTGAGCTGTGATGCCATGGCACTCTACCCAGGGGGATAGCTTGAGGCTCTGTCTCAAAATAAATAAATAAATAAATAAATAAATAAATAAATAAATAAATAAGTTCAGAATACAATGAATGCCCTATGCCTCAATTGAGATGGAATGGCAGCGGTGGAATAACTCTGAAAGTCACTGATCAGTTCCCAAGTTTCACAGAAAACCAGAAAGGCTTAGAAAAGCTTTAGATGGTAAACAAGGTTTTCTGATGACTATCTTGGCAACCTTTCTGATGAAAATAGATTAACGCTAATAAAATATTGCTAAAAAGAAAAGAATAAATCTGTTGGAAACATTAAGGATAGGCTCTTCAACAACTACAGACAACATTCAGGAGTAGATACTGAAGCAAATGTGAAAAAATTTATTTTTCTCACATTTATTTATTTATTTACTTAGTGAACAGCCTTAACCAGAAATAGCGGGGGTTAATAAGCAAGCAAAACTCAAAACAAGACGTGTCAGATCTTCTACTCACTGAATATTTTGATGGAGCCTTACAATGAAAATTGTATAATATTTAAATAAAATTTAAATAAATAAATTGAAATAAAACCAAATGCTCTCATCCCACTTATTAAGCATTATAGAAAGAAGTCTTTTCTTGGGTGGCACCTATGGCTCAGGGAGTAGGATGCCGGCCCCATATGCCCAGGGTGGCAGGTTTGGCCCCAGCCAAACTGCAACAACAACAAAAAAAGAAGTCTTTTCTTAAAGATACCAATGCCAACCACACGCAAAAAATAAAATTGACCAATGTTAATTAAGAATTTAAAAGAAAAAAAAAAGTAAGTGATCAATAAAGGCAATCCAAGGGGAAGTAAAATGCTCGATTTTCTCTTTTATTTTGAAACTTATAAGAAAAAAATTATCTAAATATTGAAGGACAACCTTGCACATTTTTGACTGAAACAAACACTAACTGTAAAGTTTCACATGTTATTCAACTTCTGATTTAAAGACAACAAACTATTCAGGTGGATGGAAGGTATCTATAGATCCTCACACCCTCAGTCTCATATGTGTAACTGATAACATTCTTTCCTCCTTGGTGACTGCATAGCTACTAGCTTTATGGAGAGGAATATAAAATTGGAGAGCCAGACTTAATGTGCTGTTGTTCTCTTTTTCAAAATCCTCAGGACTCCTTTATTTATGATAACATTGTAGCTAATTTGGACATTGATTTACTGATATTCTTGTGTCAACATCCACCCTAAATTGAATTTCTTGAACAACTGAAAGCTCCACATGCTAAAATGTCAACAAATATTGACAGAATTATAGAGATGGAATCTATGAAGGGTCAAATACACCCATCCAAATTTCCCCCAAAGCTTTCACAATACTCTCTAAAACTACAACCAAAGAAAATCTAAATCAATGAAAGACACATTATACCTGTACTGCTCTCTGTAATTTTTTTTTCTTAAAGTCAAGAAAGCCAACAGACAAGGATATAGATATTTTTGAGGATACTAGTTAATAAAATAGTTACTCTGAACCTATATATAAACTTACATAGCTATAAATAAAATAGTTATTCACCATGGTGCCAAAACCAAATAATTTTATATTTGTGCCCCATGATGACATATGATTTATAATTCTAGATTTGTGTTGTACATTTGTACCCCATGAGGCTATATGATGCATAATTCCAGATTTGTGTTCTACTTTTTTTTTTATTGTCCCTTCAGATTAGCAAAGTTCATACCTCTCTGTCATCTCCTGGCAAGGTCAACAATATATCTGGGCATCCATACATGATAATTTACTAAGGCATCTACTGGAGCTTTAATGACTTTACAGTTACTTTTGATTCTATTGCTATTCCTACCTTGGCGACTTTTGTCCACATACAGAAGATGAACTGAATTAAAAGATCTGTTCCTTCCATTTATGTGCTGTTTAGCTCAAAAAGAATGTAATTATTTTCTAAAATAAGTTTTAATTTGCTCATCAAATGTGATTAAGACATGATCTATGTATGACAAGAGGTAATAAATAAAAATATCAAGAGTAAATAACTCTTGATAGACTAAAAAACATATGATGCTTTCAGAACTCTTTCACTAGGAGAAAATTAAGAGAATTCCTATGTCTCATTGGCAAATGTGGGCACTGGTTTTCTAACTTTTCTGAAATTGCCACACTTCTTTATGACTCAAGCAAGCACTCAGCAAACCAACCTTCTTTCTTGGGAATAAATATCACTCAATTTGGGAATAAATATCACATAAATCACAGATTATGATTTAAAATTAGCTTTATATCATTTTCACTCAAAGATATGGAACATAGTAGAGAATGTTTTTTTCACAGTTAACTTAGAAAAACAAACAAACAACTGGGCAAACAAGCTCCTAATTTTTCCTAAACTCATCAGAGAGTTGAAAGAGTAGACCGTTGAACTAGACAATTGAAGAAGAGACAGGTGCTTGAAGGTGATTCATGAATTAATTGGTCAAGATATAGGAACAAGTGTAAGAAGAGTTTAATAAGGGGGATTGGAGATTAATGGAGTCTGAGTGAACTCGGCAAGGCAAAGTGAAACCTCCAGCAGCCACAAATCTAGGAGGATCTATGCACTCCTGCAGGCATTTCCCCATTAAACCAACTGAATAAAATAATTAGAAAAGTCCAAAGGAAGTTTTGTTAAGGATGCAGGCCTCACAGAGGGGTAGAGGAGCCAATGGAGGAAAACATGAAATACTCCTCCTTTGACTCTTCTCTGAATCACCTACAAACCAAAAGTTGTAAATATGTGAGGGGAGAAGGAAAGAAACAAACATAGTCATGATTAGGACAATGGTGAAGACACTGCAGCCAGGAGAAGGGAACAAGGGACAGAAAAAGCATCCTTTACTCTGGCAGAGGGTCGGGAATCTTGTGTTGTTGTTAAAAATAAATTAATAGACATAAAGTCCTTGTAATAGTGTTTGGAACATGTTCTATGGCCAAGAAATTGGATAAGGGTTGGAGAACTGAGAAGGCCAACACCCTTGAAAAACATAGGATGTGATCCCAAGGACCGAGGCTTAATCAAAATCGTGAAGAACACTCCCTACTCCAAACAACTAACATGCATGCCAACAGGTTAACTGCAAGAGATAGACTCTCATCCGAGACACAGTGCAATGTGTGTCCTAAAGCTGAAAATGAAGCAGCCATTGGGGAAAAACCCTGGCAAACCAGCCCTGTCCAAAATCCCCAGAGGATTTTGAAGCTTTGGTAAACACAAAGTAACCATAGCAACAACAGACCTCAAACCCAAACCATTCTAATTAGATTAACTCAAGACCCATACTAAAGGCTAGAATAAAGAAAGATGTCTAGTTCTAGGTATAAAATATATTTACTTCAGTTTCCAATGTCCTACTCAATGTCTGTTTTCTAAAAGAGGAAAAAGTAAGAAAATACATATAACCAAGAGATAAAATTCCTAAAAGCAGGCAACCTGGTCCATACATGACAGACATTGAAACTTCTCATTTAAAATTATTTTTAAAATGTTAGAAGTTATATCAACAAAGTAGAGAAAGTAGATAAGATAGGTAACTTCAGCTGAGACCTTAAAACTATAAAAACAATCAAATGAAAATACTAGAATTATAAAATGTAGGATAAGATGTCTTTGACAGACTGATCAACCAATTTGATACAGCCAAGCAAAGAATTAGGACATTTGAAGATAGCTCAATAGAAATTACCCAAACTTAAGCACAAAGAGACAAAAAAATGTGAAAAAAAGAACACAAAATCAACAACTTAGCACAGAGAGACCCAGTGTGTAGCACAGTATCAACCGCTTTGCCAAACACGTAATTGTAATACTGAAGAAGACAGAATTAATTTGAAGAAATAAATTTAATTTTTCCCACAAATAGTGACATATAGAAACCCAAGATGCTTAGAAAACACCAAGAGGGAAAATTACCCCCCATAGGTGCATCATATTCAAATCACTCGAATAAAAGACAAAGAGAAAATCTATAAGCAAATCAGATGAGAAAAAGGTACACGGCAGATGAACAGAGACAAGAATTAAAAGACACTTCTCAGAAGCCATGCAAAGTAAATGACAAGGGAGTAATATCAGTAAAGAGAGAAAGAGGAAAAAAAGGAAATCCATCAGCTTAAGAACTCTATATCTAACAAAACTATCTTTATAAAATAATGGAGAAATAAAGTCTTTCTCAGATGAATACTGGGGGACACCTGCTTTCCAAGAAAAATTAGACATATTTCTTTAAGTAGAAGGAACTTGATCCCAGACAGAAATCTGCTATCTAAAGTAACAAATACAAATTAAACCACTATATGGTAGGCTGAATTATATAAAATTGCTATTTTTATATCAACTATTTCATGACATTTGACCAAATGTAGTTTAAAACACGTTATATTAAAGAATCATACATATTGTGTTTGGAGATGTAGCTAACTAACAGCTTACTATCTAATCAAGTTCTTTGCCCATATAATATAGTCCAAACACTATTTCAAGGATTATATATATATTAATTTATTTAATCTACATGATCAATAACCCCATGAAGGAGATAATGTTATTATACTCATTTTTTATTTTTATTGACACTGAGGCCAGGAAGTTTGTGTAACTATTATATGAAAGTAAGCAAAAAACACGCTTGGAAGGAAGAACATCAGTTATGTTAGGGTTATGGGGGGAGGGAAGAAGATCAGTGAGAAGGAATGTGGGGTTGATAAGTGGAAGGGCTATTTTCATGTCTATATATTATTAGAAATAAACAAAGAAAGCCGGGCATGGTGGCTCACACAGGTAATCCTGGCACTCTGGGAAGTTGAGGCAGGTGGATGGATTGTCTGAGCTCAGGAGTTGGAGACCAGCCTGACTGAGAGTGAAAACCCATCTCTACTAAAAATAGAGAAAAACTAGCCAGGCATGGTGGCACATACCTCTATCCCAGTGGTTCTCAACCTTCCTAATGCCATGACTCTTTAATACAGTTCCTCATGTTGTGGTGACCCCCAACCATAAAATTATTTTCATTGCCACTTCATAACTCTAATTTTACTACTGTTATGAATTGTAATGATATGCAGGAGACCCCCAAAGGGGTCACAACCCACAGGTTGAGAACCGCTGCTCTATCCCATCTACTCAGGAGGCTGAGGTGAGAAGATTTCTTGAGCCCAGGAATTTGTTGCTGTGAGCTATAATGCCATGGTACTCTAGCCACAGGCAACAGAGTGTGACTCTGTCTCAAAAAATTAATTAACTAGTTAATTAATTAAAAAATTAATGATTAGTTAATTAATTAAACAAAAGAAAAAACACAAGGAGAGTGAGAGATCTGAAGTAAACATAGTAAAATATTATAACCTACTTTATGTCTTGGCAGCTCATAGTCATCTTTTTATTATATTTTTCTTAATGTTTAAAAATTTTTTTTTAATTTCAAAAGAAAGACACTCCAACTTTTTGTGCATCACTCCTCCATAATTTCCTAGTCTCTTTCTCCTCCAGTGGATAACAGTTTTAAAGTGATCTTCAAAGCCCTTCCTAACAGCCCCTGATAATAACAACAAACACTTATATGCCAGAAAAGTTATGTGTAAGAAGTAAAAAGAAAAAAAAGACATAAAAAAGGAATAGATTTTTCTCCTCCAAACACATATTCCATTTCTGAAAATACTCTGGGGTTGCTCAAGAAATATTTTAGAGTTATTCTAAAAATCATAGAAATATTTAGCTCTCTGAATATGAAAGATAATTTCTCTTTGAAATTCTCTGGCTGAAAAGCAGTAGAAGCTGACAGAAAGCTCAGAGAAACTAAATATAGAGACATAATCAATTCAAACAATGAAAATATGTTAGCAAAGGAACATTTCCTAATTAAAAAAAGATCATCGTAGGTGCCCTTCCTAGTTAATATGTTTCCTAGTTAATTTTTTTCCCCTAGTTAATTTTTTTAATTGTCAATCTGCCCAAGGCTCACAGGACAAAGATAGAGAAGGCATAGTTGATGTTCCTCCCTGTAAATGTGTGTGTGTAGGTTACAGTTTTCTTGTTTTTTAGGAGTCTCACTTTGTCACCCTCAGTAGAGTGCTGTGATGTCATAGCTCACAGGACCCTCAGACTCTTGTGCTCACGAGATTCTCTTCCCTCAACCTCCTGAGTAGCTGGGACTACAGGCACCTGCCACAACACCCAGCTATTTTTAGAGACAAGGTCTCTTACTCTTGCTCAGGCTTGTCTCAAACCTGTGAGCTCAAGCAATCCACCTGCCTCGGCCTCCCAGAGTGCTGGGATTACAGGCATGAACCAAAGTGTGAATAGAACAAAGACCTTTTTTAGCTATATGATTGTGGTTGGAATTTTAAATGTGTTAAGGACAGTGATTAAAGACATGAGCTTCTCTGGAAGTGTAATGGCCATTAGGACAATTTTCCTTCAGTGCAGTTTTAAGAAGGAAACTACTTGGTACCTCTATTATTTTATGTTCAACCCTAACCCAAACTGGGTAAGCTTCAATTCCTCCCTTATGACTTTTTTCGTGATAGGATAAATTAAGACCTATGACTGATTTCCTGACTTGAGAAGGTCTGGGAAAGATGGCTCCAGTCACTGGGAAAATGTTTTAGCCCTTGCTTCTCATTTTTACAGTTACCTACATTAATTGCTATTAGGCCCGTGTCTACTTATTTCACTGGAGACCTTAGTGTTAGAGATAGAAATAGAGTAGAACCTCCCTAGCTGACCGCCTCCCTACACTGATCACCTCCTTAAGTTGACCTACTTTTCATAGATCAGATGTGCACCACATGTACATTTCAGTGAAACTGGCCTAGTTCCTTATGTTATTAGTTTGTTACAGTCTTTTTAGTGGTCAGCTTATAGAGGTTCTACTGTATTCTAATTGTTTTAAGACTGTCATTGATTCTTTGGTGTGAAACTGAATTAAGAAATAGGTGCCTGGCACCAAGGCTGACCTTGTTTGTGGATGAAGTCAAACAAATTCATCCCTATTGGGTCAGAATGTGAACTGGAAGTAATTATCACTATACTTTCACTAGTGAAACAAACTTTTATACTAAATCCTGAATATGGCCCTTATAATACTTATGATAATTTCAAATATATAAATACACATTTTAAGCAAGAAAAACAGTGTATTAAAATTGTAATACTCAATATACATAGACAGCAAAAAATGAATGCAAGTCATGTTTGGGCCCCTCTTGTAATTGCACAAGTTAAATGTGACCTGAGTTTAATATGTTTTTTTCCTGTTTTGAAATGCGTATACTTTTGTGGCACCCTCTATATACAAAGGGTTTTCAGAAAGTTCATGTGCAATTTACAATGTAAAACTATTTTAAATTGTACATGAATTTTATGGACACCCTGTTTTTTAAGTATATATTTACATATTAAATACATATTTTATATATGTATTTATTATATATATATGTACACAAACATACAGTGGAACCTCCATAGTAGATCACCTCCCTACATTGACCACTTCCTTATATTGACCTAGTTTTCAGAGACTAGACATGAGCCACATGTACTGAGTGGAAGACTGACTGCTATATATTGACCCCCTTTGTAAGCTGTATCTTGACCACTTCAAGCAGCAGTTCTCAACCTGTGGGTAGCGACCCCTTTGCAGGTCAAATGACCCTTTCACAGGGGTTGCCTAAGACCATCCTGCATATCAGATATTTACATTATGATTCATAACAGTAGCAAAATTAAAATTATGAAGTAGCAACAAAAATAATTTCATGGTTGGGCATCACCACAACACGAGGAACTGTATTAAAGGGTCATGGCATTAGGAAGGTTGAGAACCACTGACCTAGAGTGTGACACCAAATATTAATTTACTCTCTATACCTCGACCAGTTGAATCCACTCTATACCAAAAGCTAGAAAGTATAAGCATTGCCCCTTAGTGGTATTACTTTTTCTTTTGTATAAGTTCTTTTTCCATTTTTCATTATTATGTGTTTGATTGGACCTAACCTCTTATTGTTTACCATGTGTTGTGAAAGATTTTTTTCAACATGAAGGACTGATCTGAATTCTAGGTACATCCCACAATTACTGAAAGTTTTACAATTAATAGAGACATGGTGTCCCAAAGGCTTAAAGAGCTGATATTGAACAAAAGGTTGATCTACATTTTCCAGAAAGCAGCAGCCAAAGAAAATCAGGGGAACATTTTGGTATTGGCAAGACCACAGTTAGCAACATCCAAAAACATAAACATGAGTACTTAGAGATAGTAATAAAAGTAGAGACGTACAGCAGAAAAGGATGAAAACTTTCCTGAATGAAGTTATTAAAGAAACATTAAGCTGGTTTAAAAGAATGAGGGCAGTTATCACCCAAATCTCTGGGCCAATGATCCAAGAAGTTGCTTAAAAAAAAGTCATGATTTCCAATTATCAAGTGGTTGGCTCAAGAACCTTAAATTGTAACATGAGATCTCCCAGAAAGTTTTGTGTGGTAAATCCAATAAAATTCCAGTAGAGGTTATGAGAGTTCATCAAAAAGTCCCCAGACTGCACCAGAGGCTTCCAGCATCATTAACATTGGTAAGTGAGGTCTCTTTTTCAAGTAAAGCAGGACAGGCCTCATCCTGGAGGGTTGGAAACTTTCCAAAGAATATTTTACAGTTCTGCTTTGCACTAGCTCAACTGGAGAGAAGCAAACACCCTTGGCAATTGGTAATTCAGCAAAGCCATGTGCATTGAAGAACCTAAAGCTGAAAAACTCCCTGTCACTTGGAAATCAACCAAATCTGCATGGATGGCTGGTGTCCTATTTGAGGAGTGGGTAAGGTGTATCAACTGTCTCTTCTACTAACAGGAAACAACTGCCCTGGACACCTGCAAGTGAATCATCTCAAAACTGTGACACTGAAATTTTTGTGACCTCAAAAATTTAACCTCTTGACCAAGCCATTATCAAAACACTTAAAAGCTAAGGCAGTGGTCATCACTAAACACAAACCATGGTCTTCCTGTGAAAGCAACTTTATTCACTGTATCAGTCAATGCTCTGGATGCTGTCCTCTGGATCATTTCGGCTTGGAATAAAGTTCATCCAGAAGCAATACAGAATTTGATTCATGGAAGTTTGATTTTCCAAATCCCAAGTGTACAATGTTTTAGCCCCATCATGCAGTCCATCTCCCTTGGCAGAATTCAAAGAAGTAGATTTCGAAGGTTTAGTTGCAATGGATGATGAGGTGGCAACCTGTAATGAACCTGACCCAGAAGCAATTTTCCAAGAGATAGTGACCAAAGTGTGGACCAGCATAAAAGTGCATGAAGCAGCTGATAAAATGGAAGAAGCAAGAGAGGATGATACTGAAATTGCAGAGACTCCAAATGAAGCAGATGCCAGGCATCTGATAATGCATTTGAAGTCATTTGCTGTAGAAAAATGTCCAGATGTGCTGAATGGTGGAGCCAGTGTTAAGAGTGGTTTCTCCTAATAAGAATAAGAAAGATGCCAAGATTGACTTTTTCATCAGAATAATTAAATCATATCGTCTCTGTTATTTTAGTAAAACAGTTATTTGGGGTCTTCAATCAATGTATACATCTTTGCATTATATAGCCTGGTCTTTTTAATTTTTTTAATTACCACCCACAGTAAGAAACACATGTTACATTATATTTATAGAATATATGTGTGTATACATACATATGCATATATGTGTATATGTAGGTACAAGCAATATATCTCATATAAGTACACATGTATTTATATGAACCAAAGCTTCAAGAAGCATTATGTAGTTTAGTATGTCTTATGCACTCTAAATTCACATGGTTTGAAAATATGGATTAGATCAAATCCTAAAACCAGAATTTAATTCTCTGGCAGCCTAGAGAAGTCCAGAGAGAGTCAGGCATGGTAGCTCATGCCAGTAATGCTAGCACTCTAGAAGGCTGAAACGGGCAGACTGCTTGAGCTCAGAAGTTCAAGACCAGCCCACCAAGAGTGAGACCCCATCTCTACTAATAATAGAAGAAGTATCCAGGTGTCATGAGGCAGGAGGGATATAGTCTGAGGCAAGAGGATCACTTGAATCCAAGACCCTGAGGTTGCTATGAACTATGACACCACAGCACTGTACCTAGGGTGACAGAGTAAGATTCTGTCTCCAAAGAAAGGATGCCTAGGCTTTGGCATATATAGACCTCCTTATAAGCCTTTGGAGAAGTACATTTTAGAATGGTTGCTATAATTTTAGTTATCGTAGACAAGGGCCAAACAAAAGGAAAAACAACCTTCCTTACTTTTTGGCTCCACATTCAATAACTTTTAAAGCAGCTTGGATGTAGGGTAATTGAGTACAACACAGGGCTCTGTAGAAACACAAAAACAATGAGAAGTCTTTTGCTGTGAACACAGCTGCTTAATAAGTAGAGCTGCCACTTGGAGCATGATTGAGTTATGCAGAGTAAAAGGCTCAGCGTTAGAGGGGATGTAAGTGTGGAATCTTTAGAGCTCACTTGGATTGGAAAGTGAGCAAGCTTCTTCTCTTTATTCTGCCTTTTCTAATTACTCTGCATGAAAAAATAATATTATGTAACATGGATTATTAGGATAAATATTTAAATGAAACAATAACTTGGTAGAAGAAACTGGAAAAAATAATTAAGTGCAACTAGTTCTCTACTCATACACCAAGCTACACATGCATTTGAAAAGTGGACATATTTGTTTAAAGGTTTTATATGCATCTTATCCTCTCTATTCCATTTAAGGTGAGTTTGGTATTTTTTTGTATATACGATTTTATTGAAAGATGCTGTGGTTTCACATATACCTTTCTCTGAAAATACCCAGATGAATTAAGTGACCTGAAGGAGTGTTTTCAATGCAATGTTATCAAAGTTGAAAGAAAATCTCAGCCTGGTATATTCATTTTGTGGTGAGCTAAGGGTCCAAATAATATGCTGAAGAATCACTAACATCTCCAAATGGGCTTTCCCTTACCTATAAGCAGTGTCTGTTGGAGTAGAGTATCCACAAGACACCACGGCAATGTCTTTCCTAGCTGATGTGAATATACTGGCAGTCTGTTCGCCTTATAAGGTGTCCCCTTCCTACCAATATACCAGGCAATCTTCTATAGTTAAGTTTTTATACATCTTGGCTAAATGAGCTGATATTGTCTTAACCTTTGTCCGTGAAAAAGAAAATTCACTTGTTTTCCTACCAGGCACATTTTCTGGATATTTTTCTCATTCATTCTGTCTATAGTCACTATGCTCCCAATACTAATAGAACAAGCAATCACTGTGCATTCTCCTATATCACTCCCTATGCCAGTTCTGTAGAATACAGTAAAGAAAATATAACCTCAAGTCTGGTTGCTTATCCTTTAAAGAGTAAAACAGAAGAGTAATCTGATAGAGTGCCATTCTGTGATACATAGAGGGTTTAACCAAGACCCAGAGAGCTGGAGAGGCCTGGGGACTGATTATAACATCACTCAGATGTGATAGTCCATGGTGTCGATTCAACTGTGACATCAGTGTCCCACTCAAGTACACTCTGCTTTAAGCCTAAGAGAATAGAAGAATCTGGCTCAGGAATTTTGTGTTGGATTTCAAAAGGGCTTAGTATCTCTGTACTGCTATGGCTATATTTGCATTTAGTGGTTTAGACCATCTGTCCACTTATTTCTCAATGAACAGCTCACTTCATGAAAACAATCTCTCTTTTTTTAATATCTTAACCATCAAATGACACATATACAAAAGCAAGTACAGGAAAAAAAAACTTCTGAAGTGTTCAAAATATAGGCTCGTGTTTAATAATAGCACCATGGAAATATTTTGACAAGTAGCTGGAAAGTGATTGTCTTATATGGATAATAAGAAAGTTTATATTTAAAAAAAAATAGGCAGTGCAAAATCCTCTTCCAGATTGAAATGAAGGTGCTGAGATGGAGGTCAAATAATGCACTTGAGTCATAGACAGATACGTTTGGAGTGGTGGTCACTGATGAGTGACTGACAAGCAGAGAGAGAGAGAGAGATAAATATGTATGCGAAGGATTTCAATTATTCATGTTTCTTAGGCAGCAGCTCTGGTTTAACCTAATGGCATCTCATTTACTGTCTGTTATACTTGGAACTGGTCTAGCAAACGTGGGGAAGAGAGTGTCTTTTTTTCAAGACAATCTCTTTGCAACCCAGAGTACTGGGAAAGAACAGCTCCATAATGGTTCCTAGGAGAGAAGGAGAGGCTGACAAATCCATGTAGCTTTAAATAAAGAATATTTGAGTATATTTAAATCACTTATCTAAATGTATTATGATAAAATCATGAATTATGTTCACTCCACATTTGCAATTAGATGATACAACAGATGGTGAAAATTTACAGAAACATTAACATTCTGGATAAGACAAGTTTAATAAATTTGTCAATGGGAGTCTCTGGGGCTATGAGAAAATGTTTATATACCAAATAAGTTAGGTTTGTAGGAAGACACAGACCAAGAAAGGGAGGTTTTCCCATTCCCCCAATGGAATTCTGGATCTTGTATTTGCAAAGGTGTTTGTTGTTGGGAGGACTCTAGACTCTAGACTCCGAAATTTGTTTCATTGAAACACACATATTTTGCTAAGAACAGGCCTGCCAAAAAAAGATGTCTATGGAAAAAACTATGAAACATCTGACTTTGAACAGCTCCCACACCTTGTAGCATCAAGTCACCTAGAGTTTAAATTCTTTTTAAACCAATGGAAACACTCAAATCAGAATTGTCCCTCATCCCAGATTTCACAAACTTTTCCATTCATATAAACTGCTCACCTTAGAAAGTCATTCATGTATTCATTTAACCAAACAGAAAAAATATTTATTCAATATTTTCTACCCCAATAGCATAGCAGTAAATGTTACATCTTTTATAGTGTGAACAAGTTTATTCACTAAGAATGGTATTAACATGGTAAGAATCTAGAATCTTCTTTAGAATGGCTTTTGCTTCACCAATAAAATTCTTTTTAAAAAATTTTTGTGGTTAAATTCTTTCTTAAAATACTTTTAATTGGAATTTTCTCATTTGTAGTGAAAAAGGCACTCATCAGACCATTATAAATATATTTTGGACATAGACACTATCATTACATCATCTCAAACAAACAAAAACCAAAGCAATCTTTTTTTTTTTTGGAGACAGAGTCTTAATCCGTCACCCTCGGTAGAGTGCTGTGGCATCACAGCTCACAGCAACCTCCAGCTCTTAGGTGATTCTCTTGCCTTGGCCTCCCCAGTAACTGGGACTAAAGGCACCTGCTACAACACCCAGCTATTTTTTGTTGCAGTTTGGTCAGGGCCAGGTTTGCCACCCTTGGTATATGGGGCTGGTGCCCTACTCACTGAACCGGAGGTGCCTCCCCCAAAGCAATCTTTTTAATAAATGTTTTTGGGACAACTCAATATCTACATGCAAAAAATAAAAACTAAAAAAAGAATTTAATCAGACTTTACCCTCTCACACCAAAAAGAATAACTCAAAATGGATTATAAACCTACATTTAAAACGTAACACTATAAAATTCTAGAGGAGTGGTTCTCAACCTGTGGGTCATAACCCACAGGAACTGTGTTAAAGGGCTATGGCATTAGGAAGGTTAAGAACCACCATTCTAGACGTTAACATAGGAGAAAATCTAGATGACCTTTGGTTTGGCAACTGACATTTTTGGCAAAATACCGTAAGTATTGCCCTCAAAAAAAGAATTAGCAAACTAGACTTCATTACAATTTAAGTTTTTCTCTTCTCTGAAAGATGCTGCCAAAAGAACAGAAAGACAAGCCACACACTGGGAGAAAATATTTGCAAATGACGTATCTGATAAAGAACTGTTATCCAAAATATGCAAACAACTCTTAAAAATAAACCCCAAGAAATTGAATAATATAATTTAAAAATGGGCAAAAAGACTTGAACAGACACCTCACCGATGAAGATACACAGATGGCAAATCAGCATATGAAAATATGAGTAACTCATGTCCGTAGGGAAACATAAATGAAAACACTGAGATACCACCCTACACAACAAATAGAATTACCAAAATCGAAAATATGGGCAATACCAAATGCTTGTGAAGATGTGGAGGAACAGAAGCTCTGCTTTATTATTGGTGGGAATGACAAATAGTGCGACTTCTTTTGAAGATAGTTTGTCAGTGTCCCAAAAAACTAAACATATTCTCACTCTGTGGTATTTATCTAAATGAGTTGAAAACTTGTGTCCATACCAAGACCTGCACAAGGATGTTTCTAGTAGCTATATTCATAATTACCTAAACCTAGAAGCAACCAATATGTTCTTTAGTAGATGAATGGATATACTGTGGTATATCCATTCAAAAGGAATCTTATTTACTATTAAAAAGAAATGAGCTATCTAGTCCCTAAAAGACATGCATGAAACTTAAATACATATTAGTAAGTAAAAAAGCCAACCTGAGAAGGCCACATAGGTACCATTAGAACTATGTGACATTCTCAGAAAGGATGTGATGAAAGCAAAAAGCTCAGTGGTTCCCAGGAGCTGGGAGGAGGAAGGGATGAATAGGAAGAGTATGGAGGATTTCTAGAGCAATGCAGCTGTTGTATAAGATGGTGGACACATGTCATTATCTGTTTGCCAGAAACTTACTGAATGCACAACACTAAAGAGTGAACTCTAATGTAAACTTAGATGTTGCATGATAATGGTGTATCAGTGTAGATTTATCTATTTTAAGAAATATACCACTCTGGAGGGAGATGCTAGTAATGAGACAGTCTGTGTATATTGGAGTGTTGCCTGCGGGGTATGCGGGAAATCTCTGTAACTTCCGCTCTATTTTGCTACTAAACTGCTTTAAAAAATAAAGTGTATTAAAAAACAATTTTAAGAAAAAAATTATCAACAAGTTTTTGTATAATAGTAGAATCAAAAGTGTACATCAAATACTAAAAATTCAAAAAGAATCATTTCATATATTTATAAAAAATAAAAAATAAAAAAACAGGGTGGCTCAGCGCCTATGGCTCAAGTGGCTAAGGTGCCAGCCACATACACCTAAGGTGGTGGGTTCAAATCCAGCCTGGCACGCCAAAACAACGATGGCGTCTGCAACCAAAAAATGGCCGGGTGTTGTGGTGGGTGCCTGTGGTCCCAGCTACTTGGGAAGCTGAGGCAGGAGACTCGCTTGAGCCCAGGAGTTGGAGGATGCTGTGAGCTGTGATACTACAGCACTCTACCCAGGGGGACAGCTTGAGGCTCTGTCTCAAAAAAAAAACAAAAACACAAAACAAGGCTACATATAATGTCTTTTAAAAGAAATTCGGGGGTGGGTGGGTCAGAATTCTAACCTCCTGGCTTTATAACTCTCTAATATAAAGCACTAGGCTAATAAAACCCCTGTTGATTTAACACTTATGCACCAACAGCATTTCGATCATTATTTTACATCCATTATCTACCACCTCACCAGAGGTCTGTGAGGTAGAGTTTAGTAAAATCTGTAAACTGAAGTTAGGTAATGCTCAGAGTTACCCAACTAGCAAAAGATGGGGATGGATTGCTCTCAATCTCTGTCTGCCAGAAAGTCTCATCCTAAACTTCCCTAGCAACATTACCTTCTCTGCCTTTCTTGCCTGTGGGTGGGCAAGTACTTCATACTCAATTACTTCACTTTCAATAACGACATCTACAAAACTGCAGCTTTTTGCTGAGATGCTGGAATATGTTCCGACTTTTCCCCTCTCTGTTGAATATTAACGCTCTACTTGTCTTAACCTTAGCACCAGGGCAAAACAAAAGCTTGAAGTTATGTTTTCTCCGATATTGATCTGACTCTGGGATTAGCATCACCACACACTGTCATTCCTATTTTGGTCTCTGATGTTCCCACTAATAGATTTTCCATCTGTTATTCTGTCATTTTATAACTGTATAACTGTATTACCTTATGTAGCAGTAGACTGAGTCAATGGACGTGAGGGTCTCCAGCAACACTTTGACAGGGTAATTTAGTTAGAAACCTGCCAAATTCAATATCTGATATGCTGTGTGTTTGCTTCAGCAATAAACCAAAAATACAATAAAAATAAGGGTCCTATTCTTAAGACCACGTAAAGCACTCTGTTGCTGGTTGGTAGCATTTTTTTTTTCATTGCCAGGTAGTAGTAATTGCATAAAGTTAATATAACTTGTTTACTGAGTCTCCTGTTAATGGACATCTGGGTTCCTTTCAGTTTTTGGCTAACATGAATAGCGATGTGATGAACAGTCTTCCCAGTTATCTTGTGGACACAGGCACTAATTTGTCTTGGATATATGCCTGGGAGTGATGCTGTTGGATCACAGGAGAGGCCTCTACTTAACTGTGTAAGAATCTACCAGACAGTGTTCTGAGGTGGCATACCATTTTTTAACGGCAATCCATGAAAATCCCTTCTGCTTCACCATCTTGTTGGTATTACAATGGTTTCACAATAACACGTAATTGTGGCTTTAATTTACATTCAAAAAAACCATTGTGGAACACTTTCTTATATACTTATGAGCAATTTCAATATCTTCTTTGGTGATGTGTCTGTTCAGGTTTTTTAAGTCTTTTTTTTTTAATTTGGAGAATGATTGCTAGAATTAATCTTTTTCTTATTGATTTGCAATTGTTGTTTTCTTCTGAGTACAAAAACACAAACAAATCCTTAAAGTATGGATCTCTGTTTCAGATGAGGGTTATGTTAAATTGTTTTCCTACAGTAACCATTTGACTATACATATTGATATTTATATTGTATTTATATGTATAACATCCTGATGTATACTTTAAGTAGGCATAATAAAATTTATTTTAAAAAATTTAAAATATAAGGAAACAAATTACAAAAATCAGATATGGCATTAGAAACACAGACACACCATTAGAACTATAGCATGGTATGATTGCAAAATAGCTCCATTTTTTTTTCTTACTTTCACTCCTTTGCTATATAATCTTGCCATGCTCTCCCGTATGGGCAGAGGTGTGTGCACGCATACCCCCAGCTTCCTGCCTTTGTTTCTAGGCTTTGCTGTATAATTTGTGGTCAATGGGATATCAGCAAACATAGTTTGAGGCTTGACAAAGTTAGAGGCTTGAAAATTGCTTAAAAGTTTCTCTTTTGTGTCTTTGTTTATTTCATGAAAACATACCCAAAAAGCCTTTTGCAGGATGACCTAGGAGGAGAATAGATGAGTCAGCCTAGTTGTCACAGTCAATGATGTTTTTAATCAGGTGACAGACAACCACCCTTCAAACATGTTAAGGCAGCACAAGAAAGATTAGCAAAATCTCTTCAGCAACTAGCAGCTGACTATAAAAGCAGGTGTAAATCCAGAGAAAAACACCCAGAACTGTGAGCTAAACACACAATTATTCTTTTAAGCCACTAGGTTTTGTGGTGCTTGTTAGACAGTATGAATGTTGCAAATACATGTGGGCAAATCACTACACGAAGGAAATTTATGCAAATAATGCAAAAGGTATTTAAATTTATTGATAATTAGGACAATTTAAATGCAATCAATAATGATACAATGTTTCTCATTTATGGGTTAAGCAATTATTTTAAGTTTAACAACATGCAAAATGGGGAGGAAAAATTGAATAAAATAGTAGGACTACATGCATCTTGTTTCATCTTTTCTGGAAAGCAAATAGATAATATATATCAACATTTAAAATGTGTGTTCTGAGGCACCCTGCTCCACTGGGATCAGCTTAGAGCCTGGAGATGAAAATATCAGTGGGCCTCAGTGGGCCTCAGCCCTAGTGCAGATTCCTACAATCCTAACCCTGGGAGCGGCCCTTGAGTCGCACAGACCCTAAGACAAACTTAGAGAGCTGTCCAGAGACCAAACAATGGCTTTGCTCCAGAGAAGGGGCTAATTTTTGTGTACTGTGAACCCCAGAATCCTAAGCTGCTACAGTTAGGCATCATGTTGAGAGTACAGCTTCCTCCAGATTGCATCCTACCCTGGGACCCAACAGCCCTGCATTTCGATATTCTTAAAGTTCTACTGGCATCCTCTACCCACAGCCAGGCATCACTGCTGTCAACTGTCACCAGAGTTGAAGTGTGAGACATTGGCAGTGCCTCTGCTACCTCACCCATAGCAAGGCTTCTGTGCATTTACATTTGCCCTGACCCCATATGTAGCTGTCAACTGCACCAAAGTGTATACTTCCCAGCCACTCATTTACTGTTACTGGCACTGAAAGTAAGAGTCCCTTCCCCAAAAGGGCCACAGTGCAGCTGCTGCAACTTTCACCCAAATGTTCCAGCAGGGACCTGAGAATCACTCTGCCCCTGCCTATCATGACTTTGCCTGCACACAACATTGAGGCGCCTGAGGAAGGTCTGCCCAGCTTGGTTCCACTGCTCTCCAGTGCCTGATCAGTATTTCCTGGGGATTTCACTGCCCTATACACAACTGTTAGCACTCTACCAGAGACCTGAAGACAAGTCCATTCAATCTTACCAAGGACCACAGATGGCACCCACCCATATGTACCACCTGTGGGCCTATGGACTG
The DNA here is from genome assembly GCA_963574575.1 of Galagoides demidoff. Classification (NCBI taxonomy): domain Eukaryota; kingdom Metazoa; phylum Chordata; class Mammalia; order Primates; family Galagidae; genus Galagoides; species Galagoides demidoff. The sequence continues at coordinate 18,735 of CAUYQV010115228.1, forward strand.
GCCAGTCACGTTCGTTGCAGCTATTGTCAAGAATAGCATGAACCACTTTGGAGCCAATGATAGCCCAGACATTGGCCACAGCACACCATCTTCCCAGAAGTCCGAGGATAAGCCCCCACATACACACAGCTCACTGCTACCACTGCCAAACAAGATGACTGGAGGTTCAAGAATTGGCCTGCCTGGACCCACTAACACTGGCTGCAGAACAGGCAGGCATTGCCCGCTGCTGCCACCACTGGGGCCCCGGGGCTGCCCTATAGGATGTCCCATTCTTAGCAAAACTTCACCATAGCCCCCACTAGTAATTATATACTAAGCCACTGAGGAAATTATAGATAATACTGATGCAGTTTACAGCCAAAGAAATCAGAGACTACACTACCGTATGCACCCAGAGCCAAAGCCAAGGTGACCTACCCAATCAATAGCACATATACATATTCAGGAGAAAGTCCTCCCCTATGGAAAAAAATATATTAAAAATTGGAAGAAGTCATTATTACATATGATGGAAACATAAGGACACAAAAAAATAAAAAAAGAAGGAAATATGACACTTCTAAAGTAACTCAATAATATTCCAACAACAGATTTTAATAAAAAAGAGATTTATAAAGTCCAATAAAAAGAATCCAAAATGATATTAAAGCAGCTCCATGAGATAAAAGAGAATACCAATAAACAACAAAGAAATCAGAAAAATCATTCAAGATGTGAATGAGAAAGTGACATAGACATCATTAAAAAAGAACCAAACAAATTCTGGGCTGAAGAAACTCATAGAATGACATAAAAAATATATTTGAAAGCCTCAACAATAGACCAGTTCAAACAGAAGGGGGGAAAAAAAGTGTATGTGACTGAGAGTGGATACTTCTTTGAGGGAACAGATTGATCTCAATTTATAGGCTATTTTATGTCTCACAATTGTTTCAATCTATTTTGTGTATTTCAAGATAGACCTTTCATTATTTTATGTGCAGGAGTTTCCACTTTTGTGTTTGGTTAATTTTTAACAATCCTAATATGAAGAAACTATTTCTATTCTTCATCCCACATTTTTTCTTCTATTAATGTCTTCCCCTGGCCTTTCAAATATAATTTCAAGAGCTCAAAGAAGTTACCTTTCTATATGTAATAAATGTTTGTACTTCTTACATAATTTTAACCTAAATACTTGCTGCTTTTTATTTTAAGATATACCCTTTGATATTAGCTGATTTGCTCCTCATTTTCCTGCACGCTGCTTACAGAGATCCTATTTTAATTACACCACTGTAGAAACTTTAAAAAAAAAAACCAGCACAGTAGTTTTATTCTTATTTGGTCTAATTTTACTTATTGAAAGAAGTTTTCTTTACCTATCAGGTTAAAAAAAAATGGAATTGACTTTTACTGAAGCTTGTCCTATACCAATGTCTCAGGTCAACCTTTTTGAACAAAATCTGGTATGACAGAGATCAGTCACTACTTTTTAATATAATGACACACACAGACAATCATTCTCCCAATTTTTTCTTATTCTTCCATGAAAGATTTTTCTGTTAAAGGGGAGAGGTTTTTTTATTCTCTATAATATACAATATTGTTCTAAAATACCTTAAATTAAATAGGATAAAACAAATATACCATGTTTCCCCAAAAATAAGACCTACCTCAATAATAAGCCCTAGCAGGATTTCTATGCATTTGTTAAATATAAGCCCTACCCCAATAATAAGACCTAGTGATGGGCATGGCTATGCAGTGTATCTGCATAGCCACACCATTTTGGTGCAGAGAGGAAGACACCCCTGAAAATAATCCCTAGTATGTCTTCTTGAGAAAAAATAAATGTAAAACAGTGGCTTAATTTCTGGGAAACACGGTAGTAGCTTAAATAAAAAGTCAGCATGGACAGATAATTAGTCTTTCATATAATGTTCAGAAAATAGAAAATAAATGTACTCTTAGTACACTTCTTAATCAAAGGCAACAGAAAATATGAACTCTAGACCTCTGAATAATTATTGAACATTTCTGCTTATATATATATTTTTAACTTTCATACACTAACCATCCTGCTCCCAGCAATATTCTCTAAAGCTAAGATGCGTTTCATGAACACCTTCCTGACTTCATCTGATGCCATATTACCTCCCTGCCATGCTGGCTGCTTTCTCTAATAGTTTCTGGAATACACAATGCCTTCCAGGTTCAAAGACTTTGAATTTGCAGTTTCCTGTACTAGGAACGTTTTTGTTTCCACTTCATATCAGCAATGTCTTTTCATCTTTGAAGGATGAGAATGTTTCCCTTTAATCAATTGACCTTTTATTACATATCTGTCTCTGCACTACATTTTTTTTTCTAAACACTGATCACAGTTTGCAATCACACATTTATTTATGTGGCTTCTCCATGTCTATTTCCTCCTCTAGATGCTAAGAGTCAAGAAAGGAGGAACAGTGTCCACAGACCACCAAGCATCTCGTGCAAACTTAGCATGTAGAGCACAGTCAACAAACATCTGGTTAAGTGGATAGCAAAATATAAAAAAATAAACAAACAAACCAGCAAACAACCTACACTAATGAGAGCACATCTCAAGGGCTCTTCTGTAATGAGCCATGACTTCAAAGTTTGTCTCGCAAAATTTATTTTTTTTCCCTGTCTTGTTTTTGAGTGTGTATCCGAAGCCTAAAGCAATCTGAAATAATTAATGGAGACTACAAAGGTCATAGATATGCAGAATATGAAGGGAGAAAGGGGCTTGAAAGGCTTCCATCTAACCTTTTATTCTTTTTAGATCTTAACACAAAGTAGCTCCGGTCAGCATTCAGGCATAAAGAAATGTAAGAATAAGGGTGGCGGGCCTAAAAAATAAATGCAGAGGAGAAAGATAGCATCTCCCAGAAGGGTGTCAACCACCAAATGAGAGGTGAGGGGCAACAAAAAATAAAGTGAAAATTATAAAGTGAATTCTAATCTGCTTCTTCTAGCCCCTCCCTGCCCTCTGTCCCCAACACCTCCCTGTCACTCACTGAATTCCTCCTACAGAAACATTTAAGTCATTTTGAGGGGGACAAAATCTTTCTGTCTCATGTTTGTTCATACAGTTGTCACTGCCTGGGATAATTTTCCTTTTATTTATTTGGGTAAATACCATATACTGTTAACCTCACTTTATTTTTTTTTCAATTTTATTTTTTTATTTAGTCATTTGTACATAGATCATAAATATATTTATGCCATTATAGGATTCAATGTGTTGATTATTTGTACCAATTGAAATGCTTACACTTTAAAACATCTCCTCCCTATATCTGAAAAACAAAGCAGACACTCTTGTATAATTCTGTTGTAGCACCATCATTTTCTTAAACAGAATCTATAGTAATTTTCATTTCTACCTCCTTAGTTGACTTTAGTTCCAGCAGGGCAGATATGTGTATCTATTTTCTCACCATTCTGAAGCCTAGGGGTCCGAGGTCAGCGTGGCAATGGGGTTAGTTTCTTCTGGGGGTTTTCTCCCTGGTGGTCTTGGTCTCCCTGTGTCAGAGTCTTTCCTCTGGGTATGTTAGGGTCCTAAATCTCCTCTTAAGGACATCAATCTTACTGGTTTAGGTTCTACCCTATTACTCTTATTTTAACTTTATTATCTCTTTAAGGACCCAACTGCCAAATACAATTGAATTCTGCATTACTAGAACCTAGGATTTCAACATATAATTTTTTTTAATTAAATCATAGCAGTGTACATTAATACTATCAGGGGTATAGTGTACTGTTTCTGTATACAATTTGAAATACTTTCATCCAACTGGTTAACATAGCCTTCATGTCTTTTTCTTAGTTACTGTGTTAAGACATTTATATTCCACAATTAGAGAGATTCACATGTACCCTTATAGGCTGAACCATAGGCATGAGCCCACCAATCACCCTCCCTCCACCCACCCTTCACCCACCCTTCCCTCTCTCTCCCCATATTCCTGGGCTAAAATTGGGTTATAGCTTTCCTTTGAAAGCTATAAATTAGTTTCATGGTAGGCAGTACACTGGATACTTTTTGTTCCATTCTTGGGATACTTTGCTAAGAATTTGAGGGAGACAGGACATGGGACACAATTCAGTTGGTAAAATCATTATCTCATCAGTATCTTCCTTGGAATTTGGCACATGATAGTGCTTTTACAAAAGATGTATTTGTTAAAAGAATAAATAATTTAGTGCAACATTTTTTTGCTTCCTTAGAATGAATTAGAAACAAACCACTTTGGATCAACTCCTTTGAAACAGTTTAAATATTAAACAGTCAAGTGTTTTCTGAAAGATTCAGGTGAGTTTCTCTTAAATAAACACCTCAAGAGGGGATAATCTAATAAACTTTTCAGCCGGAGGAGCAAAAGATGTAAATCTTGAGGCTAAAATCTATGCACAATTTCAAAGACTGAGATGTTTTGAAGTGCAGTATCTGGTCTTAGCTGTCTCAGACATGTAAAGAGTTTTTAAATTGCATCTTCCTGGTAAATTAAGCCATTCCTCTTAAATTCTGTGAAGGAGATACATTCAGAGTTGAATCTTGTTAGATCAATAATCAGATAATACCTTCATAGCTTTCTGTATGTTTTATAATAATTACGGGGATAACCATAAATATTAATTCCTATTTAATATGTATGTACTCTGGATTCCCAAGGTGTGAATATCAATATCTTATTACACAAACCAGAGTATTCATTAAGCGCTTTCGGATAATCTTTAGAGAATTCATTAAAATTCAGATGTTACTATGCATATGGGTAGTCTGCAAAACTTAAAGAACTGTTTCAGAAATAACTGGCAACTACCTTCCTGGGGTAAAAACTTATTAATTGAAACATTCAAATGAATATCAGCATAAGAGAAAAGAAGGTCAAGTGATTAAATGGAGACGTATTTCTTCACACTAAACTCAAGAGAAGATATTTTCATGAAAGAAAGATATTGCAGGGAGTAATTGCAGAACTCCAATTACATTGTGTCCCTGCAGTTTACGTGTAAATGCTTTTTTATCTCAACTCTTTTGTTTTTCAATGTTATTGTGTTGTTTGAATTGGTTTTATGCCAGTAGGGTATTTATAGCCATGTATTTTTGCGAAACACCAGAAAAGAGACTTTTAAGAGTACAACTACTATGAAGCTGATAATTTTATTTTCTTTAATTTTGTAAACGATTCTTTAATACCATTCTTTTTTTTTTCTCTTTTGATCTGCAGTTCTGTATGTAACCATACTCATAATAGTATAAATAATGAATGTCAGATTTATTACCCCCCAAATCTGCCCGGTGCTATCTCTGTATAGTCACCCACTTCCTTCCAACCCAACCCCTGGCCAGCAGTGATGTCTCCCTCCCAGGCTCTTTTGCCTTTTTGACAATGTTTTTCAAATGTAAACAAGTCCTATTTAGCTTTTTGAGAATGACTCTTTTACTTAGTACATTTCCTCTCAAATCCATTCTAGCTGTCACATTCAAAAGTTCTTTTCATTGTTGGAAAATGTTCCATTTTGTAGATTCACCACTGTGTGTTGGCGTTCTCCCATTAAAAAGCATTTGGTTCTTTCCGATTTAGGCAATTAGGAATAGAACAGCTGTAAACATTCCTATGAAGATTTTGGGTGAAAACAAATTTTTATTTCTCTAAAGTGAATGCCTGACAATGGTATTTCTGGTGTATGTGGTAGATGTATATTTATATTTGTAAGAAATCATCAAATTATTTTCCGGAATGGCTGTGTAATATATTCCATTCTCACCAAGAGTTTCTGACCGTTCCAATTGTTTCACATCTTCACCAGAACTTAATGTTGGCATTTTTAAAAAATTTTAGTCATTCTAATGAATAGTACAATAGTTACTCATTCTAGTTTTAATTTGTATTGTCCTAAAGGTGAATAAGGAAAATTTTTTTGTGTGTGCTCATTTACTTTTCTTATTTTCTCTTTGTTGAGAGAATGTTTGCTCAAATCTTTTGACTATTTTTCAACATGGTTATTTGTTTTCATACTATTGATTTCTATTATTCTTCGCAGACTTAACAAATCTTTCTTTACATTTGAATTCTGTACATTCATACAAATCTCTCAGTAGGTATATAATTTGAAAATATTTTCTTTCATTTAGTGATATGTCTTTTCATTCTTTAAAAGTGTTTTTTTTTTTTTTTTTTGCAAAAAATCCATGTTTTTAATTTTGATGAGATTCAGGTTTTTTTTTATGGATTATATTTTTGGTTGTCTAAGAATTTTTCACTTAGCCTCAAATTACGAAGATTTTCTCCCAAGTTGTCTCCAGAGGTTTTATAGTCATAAGTTTTATATTTACAGTCCATTTTGATTTAATTTTTACATGAGTATAAGATTTACCTTGAGGTTCATTGTTTTGCATATATTTAATCAACTGTTTCTACACCATTTGTTACAGTGTCTAATCTTTCTTCATTGATTCGCTTCTGTACCTTTACCAAAAATCAGTTATTCATACTTGTCTGAGTCTGTTCCTAAACCATCCACGCTGTTTCTACCTCTTTGCCAACACTACAGTGTTTAATTATTATACCCCATTGTATAAGCCTTAAATGGGGTAGTATGATTCCTCCCACTTTATTCCTCTCTTTCAAAATTATTGTAGTTGTTAGAATTCTTTTACTTTTCCATTCAATATTTTCAATTATTTTATGAATATTTGCCAAAAAAAACTGATAAGGTTTTAATTAATATTGTGTTAAATGTATGGATCAATTTGAAGAAAACGGAAATATTTATTATGTTAAATATCTAAATCAAGACATATATTGTGTTCCTTTGTGGGCCTTCTTAAAGATTTCTTTCATTAGAATTTTATATGAATAGTTTTTAGCATACTATGTGTTGTATTAGATATATCCATAATTCATCTTTTATTATAGCTTTTTCAAAACTCTTTTTTCTAATTATGCCTTACTTATATGTAAAATTACAGTTGATTTTTGTGTGTTATTTTGTATCCTATAACCTGGTAAATCCACTTTTTATTTGTAGATTTTTTTTTCCATACATTCATTGGGATTTTCTATATACATCGTTGGCTGTAGGATAAATAGTATTATTTCTTCCTTTCTAATTTATGTGTCCTTTACTTTTTTGTTTTTTCTTTTCTGATGGAATTGGCTAAGACCACCAGTACCACGTTGAAGAGGAACTGTGAAAGTGAACACTCCTGCCCTCTATTCATCTTGAAGGGAGAGCACTCAGATGCTTTCTAACAATATAACCACCCTTGCTGTATCGGCCGTGAAGGAGAAGCCAATTAGTGTCTTCTTTCTCCCCGACTAGAGGTCTTCAGCTCTGTCTACCAAAGTCAGGCTGCTTTAGTTGACATGATTTTCATCTCTTTAAGAGGAAACCTTGAGTCCCAACCCTATCCTCCAGCCCACTCTCAGGCAGAAAAGAAGAAAATTCACTCCAGTGACCAGAATCTCAATCAAAGTGGCTATTGACTGCTACTCAACACATCTCTCTTGAGAGCCAGCAGGTTCACATTCAAAGAACTTCTCACCCTGGAGTCAGTATTTGTTTTAACCTATAATATGAGTTCATAATGTCTTTCCTTTAGTCTACTACAAGCTGAAATTAACATTTTATTCTCTTTTTAAATGTCCTGCATTAACGAATGTTTAATTTTTTTGAACTATCTGAATGGTTTAAATGATAATGCTATGTCCAAATAAACCACAAAAATAATTCTGCAATAAACATAAACACACATACACAGACTACATGAGATGCATGTTTTTATATATATGCTGTGGTATATGCTTGTATTCATACCAACTGAATTATCATCAAGTATATATAAATATATGTAATTACATTAAAATTACACAATAAGGTCTCCCTCCCTACTGTTTTGCCTTTTTAAATTCCTCTTACAAGCTATAAGCCATTGATAGCGCTTAATACTAAATCAATCTCTCAAATGGGGCTCAAGAAGAGTCACAGACTTTTTAATGAACAAAAAAAGCAGATGCAGTAATAATATCGACTCTCTACCCACCTCTCAAATTGGGTTAAAGACTCTGAACTGAATAGGTATAAAGGCTAAAGGCTCTGTAATTCCTGGGAGAAAGTTTTGTGTAAATAATTTTTCATATTTGCATACCTATATGTATGCTAATGACAAAGTTTCTCTGAAGATGTTTTCCTGCCAGGGGGCACCATATTTTAAAGGTGATATCGAGTTATGTTTATTGTGTGAGAAAATAAAGCAACAGTGGTGTATCAACAAGAATAATGTACGGGCTCAAAAATAAAGTTACAAAAAGAAAAATGATGCATTATCTCAATAACACTTTATATTCTTATTGCACATTTCATCATAAAGATCAATAAAATATTCCAGCTAATAATAAATGCAAGAACTATTCAATCTCCTCTCTTAACAAATTGTCTCAAGAATAGAAGGCAATATTTACACCCACCTAGACAAGCAGGTCAATGGCTTAGGATAGAAAGTCAAAATCTGAAGAAAAATTACCAACTTTTCATGTCTTATGTCAATCAGAATTTCAGTCAAGGTAGGAAGGGTGACCCAAGAAGTAATTAAAATCCACATATTAAACATGTGTGTCTAAAAGTATGCTTCCAATCTCTAACAAATAAACATAAAATGTATGCAATTAAATTGCTCATTGCTGCTTTTTTCTTTTTATTTCCTATAGAGATCTTCTCACAAATGTCTGAATATTTTAGAAAAAAGGTAAAAGGGAAAGAATTGAGATTTTTCTTTTTTTAATAATTCACAATAATTTATTGTATATTTCAAAATAAAGGCAAACTATATAACCAAAATGTGTGTACCCCATAATATTTTCAAAGGAAAAAAATAACTGGAATTGGGATGTTCCTAATACAATAAAAGGATAAATGCTCAAGGTGATGGATCTCCCACTTACTCTGATTTGCTCAAACACATTGTATGCTTACATGAAATATCACATATACCTCATAAATATACACAACCATTATGCATACATTGTAAGTAAATAATTAATAAAAATACATACTGGATAAACTTTCTCTAAAAGAAATTAGTTATGAATTAATACAGAAATAAATGCTGTGACATAATAGTTCAATGAAAATATGTTTACATATAACCTGGTATTTATATGGATTAGTGATCTCACTAACCCCAGTGGGTCTGTTGCTTTCTACTTCACTGTTAAGTCTAGTCACTTTCTCTTTCCCTTCTATTGTAGGAAAATATATATAGCATATTGTCTTCATGCTCATGGTAGGACCATGGAACTGAGATTTTTCTTATAGGTAGCCTAACTTCTCTGGTGGGGAGCAGGCTGGTGATAATATCTTCCCACGTCTTAGCCCATGGAGACTATGGGTCTTACATAGTCTAACTGTTGCACAGCTTTTCACCTTCAGGGAAATAACAGCCTCCTTTAGGCATGTTGTTGCTAGGTTACCATTAAATAGAATTACTATAGTGTAATATATTCATAAAGGAAGAGTCTGGAGATAAGTAAGAAAATAATTATAATAACTTTGTCATGTTTATGCAACTTGACGCATTAATATATATCCAGAGGCAATGTATATCCAGAGGGGAAGGAAGAAAGGTAGATTTATTTTCCTTTTTGAATATCCTTAGTGATTCATTGAATGTCTCTCATCTATCCCAAGCCCACTGAAACCATTTCCATTAAAGAGGATAATTAATCCGCAAGGCTAGGGTCCCTGATTTCTCATGATCTGTTTGCTGCTGATGGACACAAATGCTGACATTAGACAGGGGAAAATTACAAAGGTGAGGATTGGAGTGGTTCTTGAATTATATTTATTCTAGACTATAACCATTATGGAGGGATGCAGAATATCTCGGTTTAGGGATTATGCGCTTTATTACTGAAAAGTTCCGTCAAATACTGAATCTTCCACAATTAACTCAGCGTGGGGGGATATTTTTGTGTATTAGAATCACTTGATTAAGTTTTTTATTTTATTTTATCTTTTTAGTTTTTGGCCAGGGCTGGGTTGGAACCCACCACCTCCGGTGTATGGGACTGGCGCCCCACCCTTTTGAGTCACAGGCGCTGCCTACTTGATAAGTTTTTTAAACATAAGGTGAGTTAACCAAAAACTTGTAGATGGGGCCTGACATCCGTATTTTAAAAACTACAGAGATAAATTTGGTAAGCAACCAAAATATAGACTTGCAGGTTTGTAGACTATTAGATAGCAGCTTCTTCCTTCAAAAGGGTTTAAAAGGAAAGGACAGAGGGGCATAGACATTTAGAATTATACATGACTTATGTCAATATAAGTAGAATATCAGAATCAGAAGATAAAATTGACCCTGAGAACCAAATTAAACTAAGTTTTTATTTTATACCAGGCCTCTCAAATCTTTCTCATTTCTATTTCAAAACTTATGTTTCTTTAGAGAAAATAATAAGATAGAATGAGCAACTAGCTCCATCTGTAAATTTTTAAAAATAAAACTATAACTAAACATTACAACTCTAAAGTGTGAGTTTAGGATTTAGACATTTTTGTAAGTGAGGACTCAAAACTAAAATCTGCCAAATGGAAAATACTTTTTTTTTTTTCACCAACTGCATTATAAAAGTGATGGTAAAATGAACAGAGTCACCATTAACAATGACTTCTTTTGATTCTGTTTTCTACAATGGTAGTTCAGTGAATAGGGACAAATGTTTTCACTATTTTTTACCCATTCATAAAAGAAGGTTTTATTTCATGCCTCATGATACATAGACACTCAGGCTAACTAGTGATAGGTATTGATGCCTCTCATTTTACAAATGTTTAGAAAATTGGAGAGTTAATAGGATTTTCAACAATGAAATAAAAATCACTTGAATTCCCACTTTTGCCATCATCCAAACCTTTCACCTTCTGGCTAAAATGCAATCAACTGAGGTAAACAGTCTAGTGTACATATCAATTTACAGTCATCAAGACGTGGAGAAAACCTTAATGCCCAACAACTCAGGAAACAATTAACAAACCGTGACACATGCATACCATGGAGTACTATATAGCCATAAAAGATGATAACTCTACATCTTTTGCATTAATCTGGATGGAGTTGAAATACAGTTTTCTCAGTAAAGTATCACAAGAATGGAGAAGCAAATATCCAATGTACTCAATACTAATATGAAGCAGTAGACAATCTAATTCACGCCCATATAGGAGAAAAAACTCATTTCAATTCAAGTTGGGGGAATGGAAATGAGGAAGGAGGGAGGAAATAAGAAGGGTTTGGGGTTGTCCCACTGAATGGGCATAATGGAGGGTGCAGGACATAACTGCACGAGGGACTCTACCTAACAAATTCAAATATTGTGATTTGGTTATTTGCACCCTCACATTAACCCGAAATAAAGATAAATAAACATGCAAACAAATACATAAAATGCAAAGAGCTAAAGACCAAGCATTCCTTCTGTTGGTTCTACTTGCATTTCTTTGCCACGTCAGCTTCAAGCAGATTGAAGGTCTCTCCTCTAGAGGAGACCAGAATCAGATGGGGGAATGCCTCTCAGAGAGGCCTCTGATTCTTTTGATACTCAAGCAAAGGCTTTAAAATCTATAGTCTTGCCATCATGCTCTTACTGTTTTAAGGTGTTTCCCAAGAGCTCCAGTAAATTTTAGCATAAATCAATAAGTGAGGAGTTTGTGAAAGATGGGTATTCTATTTTTTCTTTTTCTTGAGAGACAGTCTAATTCTGTTACCCTGGGTACAGTGTCATGGCATCATCACAGCTCACAGCAACCTCAAACTCTTGGGCTTAAGGGATCCTCCTGCCTCAGCCTCCTGAGTTGCTGGCACAGTAGGCCCCAACATGACGCCCAGCTGTCTACCTATCCTGTGGGGGAAGAGGCTGCTAGGGATGGGAGATTTTCCCGTCACCGGAGAGGTCAGGAAACTGCCGCCTCTGAACTGAAGAAGCCCCTGGTTCCAGCTTCCTTGAATCTGAGTCAACACTTTAAATAATTTCTTTTTCTCCAAAATGAGTGTGAGCTCCATGACTTTAGACTTAGCTTTAGTCAGCTGAAGTGGGACAACTGGATCGTGGCCCCGTACAGATATAACCCTCGGTACTGTAAAGGGGACTGTCCCAGGGCAGTTCGGCACCAGTATGGCTCTCCAGTTCACACCGTGGTCCAGAACATCATCTATGAGACACTCGACCCCTCAGTGCCGAGACCATCGTGTGTTCCTGCCAAATACAGCCCATTGAGTGTTTTGACCATTGAGCCCGATGGTTCAATTGCTTATAAAGAATATGAAGACATGATAGCTACTAAGTGCACCTGTTGTTAACAAATGGTCCTCCAAACTAAAACCTTGAGCCTATTTGACAAAGTAAATGTTGTCTGTCTGTGCCCTCAGGAGAAAGCTTCATGTGTTAAATCTCTAAATGCAGCGTATGTTGTATGAGGAGGAGCCTGTGTAGATTAGTACATTCTGTGCCTAAAGGGTAACATCAGTTGTTGCTACTGAACCTTTCTATTTTGGATAGCTTTGAATTTTTTCCCTTGGCCCTTTTTAAATAAGAGTCTTATTCTTGATGGGAAAAAATTCTTAGCTTACATCTTGGAATTATAATTATAAACAGACAATTCACAGCACTATAGTCTTATTTAAGGGAAGAATAAATTCTTAACAATGGCATTAAAAAAAAATTTCCAATTTTTAGGAGAGATGAGGTCTTGTTCTTGCTTGGGCTGGTCTCAAACTTGTCAGCTCAAGCAATTCACCTGCCTTGGCCTCCCAAATTACAAGAGTAAGACATCATGCCCAGTCAAGATGGGTATTCTTTTTTTTGAGACAGAGTCTCACTTTGTCACCCTCGGGAGAGTGTGCCATGGCATCACAGCTCACAGTACCTCCAACTCTTGGGATTAAGTGATTCTCTTGCCTCAGCCTCCCTTCTCTTGACTACAGATGCCTGCCACAACACCCAGCTATTTTTTTACTGCAGTTGCCATTGTTGGTTTAGCTGGCTGGGGCTGGGTTCGAATCTGCCAGCCTTCGTGTATGTGGCTGGTGCCTCAGCCACTATGCTACAGGCGCTGAGCCCCAAGATGGGTATTTGTGATTGTCAACACGCCCTAGCACAGAGTTATCTATGTTTCAGAATGTATCATCGGTATTAAATTTTCATATATATTTAAATGTATAGAAAGTTTGGAAGGATAATGAACCTAACTGATAACAAGGCTATCTCCCAGAAAGTGAGTGGGATGGAGGTTAGATATTAAAATAAACTTTTCTTCTTCTACAGTATTATAACTTTGTGTCATTAATTTATAATTTTAAGTATTGTAATTTCAGGTCAATAAATTAATATAACTTTAGTGTATCCGTAACATTTAAACAGTAAAGACAATGTTCTATTGAGTATATTACAATGCCTTTGCCATTGTAAATCCCCCTCTCTTTGGGAATGTCGATGTGCCTAAACTTACGATTGATTCTAGTCAGAAATATGTTTGTTCTGTTGGCTACTACTATGAAGACTAGATATTGAATTATTGATTTTCCTAATCAATTGAGAAAGCAAGAGGAGGATAAAAATATGGCATGGGACCCTCAGTTCTCTATTTCTAAGCCCAAGGTAGACATCACTAAGATTACAAATACTTTCAAAATCCTTCTCAAAACAGTATTCCAGGTGGCCACTACTAATCTATAAATTGACTTATACTGCCCTGTAATGTCTTCTCTGGCTGCAGTGGTTTTTTAATATAGCATTTACTAAACCTCTGTACTGGGTCTTAGCCTAACAGTGCAGCCAAACAGCTCAGGGAGCTTTCCAAAATCACAAATTCCAACGCTGTAAAGTTTGATTTTTATAGAAATAAGATGGAATCTTAGCATGCATATGTTGAAAAAAAAGCTTGCAGCTGATTCTAACATGTTGGCTGTGAATTTCAGTGTAATATAATTGCTGTTATAAATATATAAATACTGAAGGTAGTTGTAGGCTCATTTCATGCAAGCTCAGATGACCTGGGTTCTAGTTCTGATCCTGGAACTTATTAGCTTTCTGACCTTAGGGAGTCATATAGTTGTCCCAGGATTTAGGTGTTTCATTGACAAAATGAGATTAGTAATATGTTGCCTCTGTTTCGTATAGTCCCTGCAACTCAAAAGGCTTGATCATATATGTCAGCAGGATTGAAGAAAAATCACTTTCCCGATTCTTCACTTTCTTCATGTTTGAAAATTGAATTGTGTTACTAGATCAGTGATTCTCAATCTCTATTCTGAATTGAGTCCTTGAAGTTAGGTAGGGGAAAGGATCATAATAGTTAAAAAGCCACAATATTTCCAGGTATCCTTCCTTATTTCAGCTGCAACATTGTGTCCATATTACACACTAATATGAGATTCTTTTGCAGCCAATTATATTTTAAAGTATTGGACAAGATAATCTCTGAACACATATTCAGTTCAAAATCCTTTGAATTTAGTTCACAAGATCACTGTGCTCTAATTAAATAATGTTTGTTAGTGTGACCTGCAAAATAAAAAGCTATCAAGCTGAGTAACCTGGTAGTATAAGCTTAAATTTCCCTAGTTTCCTAAGTGTGTTAACCTCTGCACTTTTTTATTATCAGTCTTGGCTAAATTCCTCTTGTCCTTAGACCCTTACACTGCTTAAATTGGAACCTGCCTTTTCCTAATCTCACCCTTTCACCAGACTTTCTGCTCTCAAACACAAACAGACCCCAGTCAATTTCAGCTGAGGTAGAACATAGGTTTGCAGTAACCCCAGATCTCTCCTTGTATATCTGGAATATCTTAGATATAACCACATGCCCACACTTGGAAGGATGCTCAGAAAAGATTTCTGAGTCCAATATTAACCATCTTAACCTCCACTCAAAATGGTATCTGTGGCTGCCACCACACACCTGAGCAAAAAGTGTAGTCTTGACAATAGGAATACCCTTCTCACACCCTCCTCACATGTCCATAATGTGTGGCCTCTGAAGCGTCTCTAAATGAAAATGATTAATTTTGAATCTAGACGTTCTGTGCTGATTTACACCCATAAATTAGGAATGACCTGGTTCAGAAAGGATTTAATTTATAATGTACCTACGATATGTCAGGCTCATAGTTTACACAACTAAATAATAGAGTTATTGGCCTTGATTGGCTTAAAAACTCAAGGAAGCATCAGGCATGAAAAAGTAACTCTAAAGGCAGTGTGGTAAATAGGAAGATGAAGGCTGACGTGATGTGTTAGCAAGCATCATGCGTTCCTAACTAAATTTGGATGTTCTAGGTAGGTTTTGTGAAAACACGGGGTTATGAATTAAACCTAAGTCAGGGTTAGACAAATCAAGGAAGCTGGGAAGGGTTTTTCCCAACTGCCAAAGCAGCATCAATTATAAAGCTAGCAAAATGACATAGAGTTTGTTATTCCTAAGGTATAATACGTGAACTCTGCAGAGAATAGCTGAAAACATAGTTGAAGAATGAGAATGGGTCTTGGATGGCATTCATGCTCATGTCAAATAAAGCATTGGGACTTTATTCTCTCAGTTACAAGAGAACCCTGGGAGCCTTTTAAGCAGAAAAGTCATCTACGTCCACAAATTCTGCTTATTTTTACATATGTCTTAAAATAGTTTGTTTGGGTAAACCTCTGGTTCTAATTTGCTATTTACCTCTGCACATCAAAAGACCTTTTAAGGAATAGCGCAGGTAAATTATTTGAGACCAGTACTATCAAGGCAACTCCTCTGAAAACATTTTGCAATTACTGCCGTGGAATATTTTAAAGCATATATGTGTACTGTGAAATCCAGATGCCTAAATGTTAACCTATTCCTGAGTGTTTGCAATGATTTCATCCTTGGCAAACACATAGCTCATTTATTGAGGCTTACATTTTACTGACAGTGGCTTAACAAGGCACTAGAGGTTTTAGTTGATATTTCCTCATAAAATTCTGTTAAAATTATGCAGATCTGTGCCTGGTGCTGCCACTACTCTACCTACATTTTTTCATACTCGTTTGTTTTAATTCTTTTTTTTTTTTTCCTAACACATCCTCTGGCTTCAAATGTTTTGAGATCCCCTCACACATTTGTGATATTTTCTCTAAACTAGATTCAAAAATGTAGCAGTGGGCTATCTTTTAGGAGGCTGTTTGACATACTTTGATATTCCATATTGGGAGGTTGAAATGGTGCTTCCTCGATATCCTCTTGGGGGTATTACTAGTAGGAAGAAGATGATAAAAGTCTAGCCTGGTTCCTCTTCCCCTACACAGTTTATGTTTGTTTGTTTGTTTTATTCTTGTCAACCCCCTTTCCACATACTTTTAAATGTCAAAACGAAAAGTGATCCAAATTCCTTGTTCATTTCATTTCTACACAGCGAACACTGCTATTTCTTTTCCTTATCTCCATTTTGGGTTATCTCAGCAGAGGGGGAGTATATTTAGACTCTGCTCTTCAACACTAGGAGACTGACAGCACACAAATAGCACAGACTCCCCGACCATGTCTTCAAAACAGGAAGGACCTCTGTAGCAAGACTCAGAGTAATTACGACAACAGTAATAATAACAAGATATGAGTTACCGTTGATTGAGAGGGCAACTATAGCTTACATATGACTGGCAGGAACTATCACATGTAATTTTTACAACAACATCATGAGGCTCTCATTAATGTTATCTCCAATTTGCAGAAGACAACACTGTATTTATTCCAATGGAATACATTTTCCAGGTCGAATAGCTAGTAAGTAAAAGAGATAGCATTCACTCCCAGTATCTCAGGCTCTAAAACCCATTTTGTTAGTCCCACCATACGCCTGCTTTGTGGTTCACACCTTCTGATACTCATTGATTTGTTCAGCAAATGATACGGACAGCTTAACATTGGTGGGACCTTGTAATAGATAATGCAGGATACAGAAAGGAATAAAACCAGAATCTTGTGTTCAGGAATTGCACAGGGTAGAATCCTGATAAAGTATCATAGAACAGAAAAAGAAAGCACTAAGGCTGTGTGTTGTAGAACACGTACTCTCAAAGTTCCAAGGAAGACGAAATTTCTCAGCTGCAGGATTGGAAAAGTTTTGAAATGCATAGCCTCACTAATAATTAGGGCTATTCAGACTGAGACTACAAAGAAATCTCCTTCTATACTTGACTAGATTGGCAAAAATTGAAAAGGTTGCCACTACCACTTGTTGGGGGAAAATGTAGAGCAAAAATGGATCCGTACAATCAATTTTTCATAATCCCAAATATTTGAAAGGGCACACAGCCCAGGGGACAGCAATTCCTTTTCTGGAATATTCCAGACAGATACTCTTATGCAACTATATCAGGGGAGACATCCAAGTTATCTTTCATGGAAACCTTGTCTCTAACTAGCCAAAACAGGGCAACCTAGATGTCTATCAATAGATTAGATAAAAGCAAATATTGTGACATATTCATGTAACATGATATACAGCAATTTAAAGGAATGGATCACAGTTATATACATTACTATCTGGGAGCCTCACAAGCAATGTTAAACAAAAGATGCAGATGACAGAGTCATATACACACAGGAGGATTCCAGTTCCACATACATTTTGAAAGAGATGAAGTTACACTACTTTTTAAGCATATATGCATAGATGTTAAAACAATCCATAAAAGCAAAGACCAGGGTCCTGATGGTATCCACGGTACAGCAGAGTGACAGGTACACAGAGGACGCACAACCTACTGCAATGGTCTCTCTCTTAAAACAGGTGGTAGTTACATGAGTGATTTCCAATTCATATTTAAGCCTTGCAATTATCTTTTCAATTATTTAAATGTTACAAAGAGTCTTATAGATGCGAGGAATTTTTTAAATATACACAATGTTTTTCAAGACAAAACTGAGAAAGACAATGTAATGAAAGTGTGTAAACAGCAGAATATAGCAATTTGGACTGTGGAGAAAGATAGAGAGGGCATCATAGGCAAAATTTCTGTGTGTCCTGATGGTACTAATTCAGGCTGAGGTCTTTATAAAATATGGCATGAATAATCAGAATTATTACAGGAAAAAAAAACCCAAGCCATTAATATATGCGTGTTTGGGGTACAGTGGGGAGTTAACACATGCTTGAACATGAGCTTTTGTTAATAGTAGTTCCTGGAGATGATTGCGGGTAAGATGAAACAAAGAGTGAAATCAATAAAATCGGATATTACTGGGAAAATACCTGTGATAGGAGAGTCTAAAAATGTCCCTGAGACGAAGCAACATTTATTTATTTATTTATTTATTTATTTTTGTGAGACGGAGCCTCAAGCTACCCCCCTGGGTAGAGGGCCATGGCATCACAGCTCATAGCAACCTCCAACTCCTGGGCTCAAGTGAGTCTCCTGCCTCCACCTCCCAAGTAGCTGGGACCACAGGTGCCCGCCACAGCACCCGGCCATTTTTTGTTTGCAGCCATCATTGTTGTTTGGTGGGCCCAGGCTGGGGATTTGAACCCGCCACCTTAGGTGTACGTGGCTGGCGCCTTAGCCGATTGAGCCACAGGCGCCAAGCCGAAGCAACATTTATTTAATGAAGAGCAGTGAGAGATGTCCCTTTGAAGATCATAAGCCCCCAAATTTATCAACAATCTAGAAACATCTTTCATACCAATCCTTGTTCCATAAAAGCAGAAATAGGTAGAAAGCAGCATAAGAAAATCTAGGTAAATATTTAGAAAGTGCAATCCTTTCTTGAGGAAAAAAAAAAGTGTACAGTAAAGCCCAAGTCTTTCAGGTCTTTAAATTGTAGACATTGAAATGGTGGAAAATACTCTATGTTTTTTTGCAGCATGAAGCAAGATTCTTAGGTTCCCATAGCTACAAAGGACTCCAGGCCAAAAGCAAACTAGAGCTCACACATCTTAAATACAGTCAGAAGGAAGAGAAAGCACAGGAAATGTGTTTAACTGGAGAGAAACCACCACATACAAGGACTCAGAATCAACTTTGGAAATGGAACGGTACCGATACGCCTTCTGACCTGAGTCCTGCAGAGATGAGACTGTGACTTTTTTTTTTTTTCTGGACCAGGGCTGGGTTTGAACCCGCCACCTCCGGCATATGGGGCCGGCGCCCTACTTTGAGCCACAGGCGCCACCTAAGAGACCCAATCTTGATACCCAGGTGTCTCTGATGAAGCAAAAGAAACTGCTCACAGCTATACAGTTGAGAAGAGTCTTGGCACTTTACAAATCTACTTGGTCTATTGCCTTATGGTTACAGTTTGGTCAAGCACCGTAGCTCATTACCCCTTTCCCTATGCTGTCCTATGCTGTCAACTGACAGAGGTAGGAGGCGGGAGCAGATAAAGTGATTTCTATTGTCTATCTCTGCTTAGGATAGAATCGTGTCTTTCCATTTAAAAAGTACTATCTATTTAGTTCAAAAGCACACAAATTTAAATTAACATACAGGTGCGGATGTTTGAATCGCGTGAAATAAATGAGGTCACTGTATTCAGCACATTCTTGACGTTTTAATGAAGCGTATTAACGAAAATTATGTTCCAAAGTCATTACGCTGAGCTATTATTCTTTGGGACACTAGAACATCACTGGATCTGAAGGGAAAACTCCTAATAAAATTATGTTATGGTAATATTATCAATAATGACATAATTACACTGACATTAATAACAATATGAGGAACTTCATTCTAAAATATCTCTCCACAGTAGAACAGGTTGAGTGTAAATAAGAAGCAATCATTTGTAGCTCATGGGCAATTCTCTGCTTAAATTGTTTGTGCTGTAATTTGCACTAAAAGGGATAATATTGAGAATCATACTTTAATTGACAAAAGGCAAGCTTCACTTTCCATATTATTCTTCAGTAAAACTATCCATTCCAGGTCACTCAAACTTCCCACCCTTTCAACATTCTGGTAATGCAGTGGGAATATTAACAGACTCTAACCTGGGATGCACATTAAGTATATTGCTACCCCTATTGTCCTAAATTGTTATTATTATTAAACAGATCACTCGAAATCATAAGTGGTATATGTAGTGACTCCCAGATTTAAGAGTCTAACTTGTGAGACACCTGATCTTCTACTTACTATTCTTGGTCAACTGAGGCAAATACCTCTTCTTATTCCTTTTTTTTTTTTTTTTTTTTTGAGACAGAGCCTCAAGGTATCCGCCTGGGTAGAGTGCCATGGCATCACAGCTCATAGCAACCTCCAACTCTTGGGCTCAAGCGAGTCTCCTGCCTCCGCCTCCCAAGTAACTGGGACCACAGGCGCCCACCACAACGCCCGGCCATTTTTTGGTTGCAGCCATCATTGTTGTTTGGCGGGCCTGGGCTGGGGTTTTGAACCGCCACCTTAGGTGTACGTGGCTGGCGCCTTAGCTGATTGAGTCACAGGCGCCGAGCCGACTTATATTTTTTCTACAGATGCAAACCTCTATCTTGCCATATGATATTTATGACATATTATCTAAAATACTATGTTTTGAAATTCATGCCTGAGTCCAAAATTAACGTATATGAAGTAGTATATTCATTATAAATACAAATCATTCAATGAATCTTTATTGTTTGCTGTGTCCTTAGAAAATTTCTAAGTGCTTTGAATATAAAAAGAAACAAAACATTATGAAATACTTGCCAACAGACAATAGAAATACACGTAGGAAGTAAATATATTGCAGGGACCTTAGAAAAGTTTCACATTCGGCTCGGCGCCTGTGGCTCAATCGGCTAAGGCACCAGCCACGTACACCTAAGGTGGCGGGTTCGAATCCCCAGCCCGGGCCCTCCAAACAACGATGGCTGCAACCAAAAAATGGCCGGGCGTTGTGGCGGGCGCCTGTGGTCCCAGCTACTTGGGAGGCGGAGGCAGGAGACTCGCTTGAGCCCAGGAGTTGGAGGTTGCTATGAGCTGTGATGCCAT
>CAUYQV010115230.1:0-27371 GCA_963574575.1 Galagoides demidoff
TGGGACCACAGGTGCCCGCCACAACGCCCGGCCATTTTTTGGTTGCAGCCGTCATTGTTGTTTGGCGGGCCCGGGCTGGGGATTCGAACCCGCCACCTTAGGTGTACGTGGCTGGCGCCTTAGCCGATTGAGCCACAGGCGCTGAGCCTTTTTTTTTTTTTGTAGAGGGGTATTTGAAGTGAGCACCCATCCCAAGAAGCTTTAGCTTTCCTTCCTTGCCTCTTGTCCAGAGTACATCATGCTTCCCTCTGGTGAGCAGTGAAGAGCAGAGATTTTGACAGTGTGGTACTAAGGAGACGACCCTGAATTTGCAGTAAGAAGATTGGGATTCACCTGTCCAACTTTACCTCTTACCAGCCACATTATTTGAACACCTGTCTTCATTTCTCTATTATTGTTTTCTTATCTTTGAAGAAAAATAATGCCTACCCTCCCCATTTCAGAGGGCTGATGGGATTGCATGTGTGAAAATACTTTTTCATCCTGGTAAGGACCATACACATGAGAAGGATGGTTGCTGTTTTTAAAACTGAGGGACATAGTGTCTGTGGGCTCTAATATTTTGACTGCTTTGCCAGTCTCCCTCAGAATCCCAATGCGAAACAAAGGAATGGGAAGTGAAAGGCAAGATAAACTGGGCAGGGGAATTTGGGAAGGCCTTCCAGGCTCTAGACTCTTGAGCTTTGAAAATTAGGAGAAAGGTGATAGGTATTAGAGCTGGAAAACAGAATTTCTTGTCCAAAACAATATCTTCAAAGGAAAATCATCCTGGTTTTCTTGTGACATGCAAAAATCAGTTCCTGGTATCCCCCACTGTCCTGTCATTCCCCTCTCTATTGGTTCTCTGTCCTGTCATCCCCCTCTTTATTGGTTCTCTGTCCTGTCATCCCCCTCTTTATTGTCACCTTTCCCTTCTCTTCTCCTCCAAACAGTTTCTAAGCTGTTCTCACTTCTCTGGTTTCTTGGCTCACACGTCTTCTAGGCAAACTGGAAAGAATCACCCATCACTGGTCCTTGATAGTCAAGGATGAAGAGAATGGAACCAAGTTCCAACAGGTTCCCAGAGTGCAGGTCTTTCATTTATGCCTTCTTCCTACCTGAGATTTCGGCATCCATCATTCTTGACAGCTGGTTGCATGGCCAGGCCTTTTCCAAATTTGTCAATCCCAGGTGCTCCAACAGGAGGGCAACTTGCCTGCAGCATATCAACAAATCTAGATGCTTATCTTGACACATGCACCTGCAATGCTGAACACACCTCTGCACATAAATTAGACATTGCCCATTAAACCTGAAGTGGGTTATTCCAGCAGCTCACCCCATTGTGCCCCAGCCCTTTCCATTCCCAGCAGACCAAGAATGCAATGGCACTCATGTTGTCTCACACAGAAAGACGCAGTGATGGATGACAGCAAACCTCCCAGGCCCCCTTGGTTTCTCCCCAAATGTGGATTCTTACAAAACTAAAAAGAACAACTCTAAAGATGGATGTTACATAGCCTATTCTATTTGCAGCCAATGTTCTCTTCAAATAATCTCAGGAAGATGGTCGTAAGTGATTTTCTTTAGAAATTACAACAGGACACTCTGCACATCCTAGAAGGGTTACATTTTCTAGTATTTTGTATTCTGACAGTTTGGTAAAACTTCATATCATAAGGGGCACTTGCATACTGGCTACATAGTTCATTTTCTCTTTTTTTGTCTGGTAACATGACCCAAATTTCATGTGATGAGGTTACCCACAGGTGCTGTCCTGGTCTCAGTAAAGGTGACCTGTTCATATCTAAGCAAGAGGTAGGCAAGGTATGCCCCTGGGTTTTCTTTCCCTAGACTTAATCAAGTGAAAAAGCAGGCTGAGCCACGCCGAGCACATGTGGTGTTTTCTCTGCTCACAGATACCCTAACTGGCCTGGATGGGCCTTCCTCAATCTAGAGACCAGGTTTTCCTCTGATCCTGGTAATCACCTGTCCATCCTCCAGATGATTCCCATTCCCCAAGTGGGTTTTGCTTCTGTTTTTCTTTTCCTTCTTCAAGTCTCCCAGTGTTAAATCTATTTGTTCCCAAAGAACTTTATGATGCTTATGTCTCTGGATGAGGATATTTACACCCAGGGCTTCAACATGCCATCCATATATTGGAGTTTAAAAATCTTATTTTTAAGCTCTCATTCTTTTCCCCATTTGTAGATCCATAAATCCAACTGAAGGAGGTTTCTTTACCAGGATGTACATAGACATGTCTCATATCCAAAACCCAGGTAATTTTTTAGCATATATGAGATACTAATTGCCATGCTGAGTGCTAGAGATTCAACAGCAGGCCCTTGTGCCCCTTGAGGAGCTATGGTCTAGTGTAGCACGGAGAAGTCCACTCTCTGTTCCAACAAGGGTGCCATGTGTTATGCTGGTGGGAGTCCAGGAGGTACTGGGAAAACCAAGGAGGACACTTACCCCAGCTAAGGGGTTCAGGAAAGGCTTGATCAAGGGGATAATATCCAGAAGGCCCTAAGGACACATTGTAGTTCGACAGGGAGGCAGGGTTGTGGTGGTTAGTTCTGTCTCTGGCTCTCATGGCCTTATTTACTTGCTTATTGTCTGAAGGGCCCTCACTTTTTCTTGGATAAGGGGTACTATGAGAAGAGTGAGATTGCCAGCCTGTTCACTTCTTTATCCTCAGGATGAAAGCCCGGTACCTCATAGATACCGAAAATTTCCTCACAGGCATATTCTGAACAAGGGTCACCATATCTGGACTCCTCCCGAGGGGCCCTTGTAGGTGTCCCACCTCTGCCTCTTCTGCCTCATGCCTCTGCTCCAGCCACAAAGGACAGTGGTTCTGAAAACACACCCTGCTGTTTCCAGGTCTTTGCACCTGAGGCCTAGGAGCTCCCTCTTCTCCCCTGTCCCAACTGGCCTGTGCCACTTCCACGTCACTGCAGACAGCTTCCACCCCCCACCCCCCGCCACCCTGCTGCTGCATTGAACACACGATCCTCTCACTGGCCTCTGCCCCTTAGGCCCCCCGTCTGCCACCTCTGAGGTTGGCCTCTTGGTCACTCCAGCAGCCCAACAGCCCACGTGAGCTGTAGGCTCCCTGACTGTGTCTCTGTGGCCCCTTGCCAGGAGCCGCAAGAGACACAGCCAGGTGTGGGGCATAAGAAGAAAAAGACTCTGTTGTGGTCTATCTCTGGGAATGGTTTTTCCTTTTTGCCTCCTCCCTTCCATCTTCTCCTCAAACTCTGGGAACTTTGGGAATGAGCTCCATGGTTTGTATAGGACTGGGTGAGGGCAGGTCTAACATGATGACAAGGATGACTGAAGTGCATTAATGTATTAATGTACATAGTTACCATTCAATAAAATTAAAAAAAAAAAAAAAAAAAAGGATGACTGTCGTCACTGCCACTATTAATGATGTTGTAGGGCATGTCTTAGGTTCTGGACACTTTCCTGAGTGCTTTGTGAAGTCATCTCACTTAATCCCCTTCAGAGCCTTATGTGATAGGTACTACTACTATACCCATGGTACAGATGAGGAAATGGGCTTAGGAAGGTTAGTTACTGGGAATCAGGGATGGGGTGGGATCTGGAGCCTGCCAATCTGAGCTGCTTCTCACGCTGCTCACACACCAGCCTGGTACTGAGCTAAGATGGGGCAGGGGGACATGGCTGGAGCAAGTTGGTGTCATTCCACGCTGTAGGGTGGCACTTTCTGGGCTGTGACCTTGGATACACACATTCTTCCTTTCATTTCCCTTCCCCTGGAATCTCACCACTTAGACTCTTTCTTTTTCAATTGTGATCAGTCCAGTTGTTTCCCAAACCCTGTTAAGGAGTTTGGGAAACCTCAAATAGAAAAGACCTTGCCAAATCTTCTCCAGATAGTCACCTGCCTCCCCAAGCTCCTTGTAGCCCAGAGTTGTACCCAGTGTGGGTGGGCTTTCTGAGGATCTGGCTTGGGATCTCTGAGCACCCTCGTCCTCAACTCTGACCGCTGTTGAATGGGCAGGATTTTCCTCTTGGGTGGGCATGTTCCTGAGTGGCTTGAGACCCTGGCCTTGTGTGTGCACCTGGTGCCTCTGGCAGTGTGAAAACACCCCTTTTTCACATTTCCAGCCTCTGCTAATCCCCAAGGTTGTTGCTACCTGGAGCTCCAGTTTTTGACTCCCACATCAGTGCTGTGTACCTGCCCTCTCCCCACCTGCCACTTTATCAGCCAGAGTAATCACAGGATCACAATGTGAGCCTTAGATTAGATTTCAGTGGGAGCTTGTCTAATCTAATTTTCTCATTTTACAGATGAGGAAATGGAGCCCTAAGAAAGGCCAGAGATTTAATCAAGTTCACAGAGTTAGCAGAAGTTTCTCTTATTCGGAAATACTGCTTGGAGACGTGGATCAAGTATTCACAAAGAGCATCTGCCAGGCTCAGCTATTCTGAGAGGCTGAGCCCCAGTGGGCATGAGAGAGGGCAGTGAGTGTCATGGCCATCATGGCTTGGACACAGAGACCCTGTTGCATGTCCTAGGGTAGTCCTTCATGTGGATGACGTGTTCAGGGAGGTTTGCCTAACATCCTTCTGAGGGTCTGTTACTAGAACGGGCTCCTTGGGGGAACCAGCAAGACCCCAGTCCTGGATGTGGTCAGATAGAATACAGAGGTTAGGTTGCCAGCTGGTGAGATTGTGGGAGGGGTTTACACACGGGCCGAAGTTCTATCAAAGCCCCAAATTCTACACGCCTCTCTGAGCTGGGACTTGGACCAGGCCTGATGATGGTTTCTATGTGGGTTCCTTAACTAGGATGTGTTGCCTCTGCTCAGGCCATTAGGGTCACTGAGAGTCTTTGGGCCATTCCTCTGCCTCTGCACCCATCTGAAGCTGACCAAAGTCTGTGATGCTGGGAAGTATCTCCAGGGGAATGGTATTAGTCTCTTTGGTCTCACATGCTTTAGAGTTGGGAAGTCCTTCCAAACTGTCTCCAGTTTTAATTATTCCCTTCTTTGTAAGTCATCTGTGAAAATCATATTACTTAATTCCTTAGCTAAACATTTATTGAGCACTTACTGTATAACTGTACTAGATTTAGGGGATACTAAGATGAACAAAGCAGGGACTCAAATTCTTTGAGCTCCTATTGTCCACAGACTGCCACAGGCTGTCATATCAGTACATGGAGCTCAGTTTCTGATTCTGCAGGCCACATGACTTCACCCTCTCTCACCCACAGGGTTCAGTTATAGCTGTGGTCCCCAAACAGTGTTTGATTGCATTTGGGTGTCGCTATCCCTAAAATTCCCTTCTTATAGCTTTAAATCATGATTATTCCTATTTTACAGATGAAGCAACTGAGGCAGAGAAAAGTTCATCCTTTGGATGAGGTCACAGAGATGTCCTGGCCCAGAGGGTTTGCTTTTAGCCTCCACACTATCATGCCACTCAGGAAACTGAGGAACGTGGCTGTTAGAAACCAGAACAAAACCCCAGTCATAGTTGTCTCTGGGTGCTAAGGACGCGGGTGATCTCTGTTTCCTTCTTTATGGATTTTCTACCCACTCCAAATTTTAGACCCCTTAGTGTTCTCTGAGCTCTAAATCTCTGTACACAGACAGCTGACTTGGCCAGCTCCAAGGTTCAAGTCAAGCTCAGCATGTCCAACGTGACATTCATCATTTCTGCTCCAAACTTGCCCCCACTCTGTGTCTCTGTTTCAGCAAACGCCATCCTCTGCCACCCACTTCTTAAGCCATGGGCCCTCCATGTGTTTCCTTCTCCCTCTCTTTCCACGTCCAATCAGTGTGGCAAGTTTTTCATTAAATTACAGGGATTGATCAAAAACACTATTATGAAATGGTGCTCATCTTATGTCTTTGATATCAAAATGCTCTTTTTAAGTGAAATATAGGAGACAGTAGATGGCCAGTGCTGTCTCTGCTAGTATTAATATAGGGAGGTGACACTGTCAGTTGTCACCATAGTCTGTGCCCCTTCCCTTTTCCACCAGGAACTGGTTTTGCTCAGATATCCACCCATCCCCCACCACAGAGGGCAGTCCTCAGAGTGTGGCCACAAGACTCTTTCGGGGCTTCTGGGAGGTCAAAGCTATTTTCATACCAAGCCATTGTTTGCCCTTTTCACTTTCATTCTTTTATGAGTATGTGCTGGAGTTTTCCAGAGGCTAGCTGTCATGTGACATTGCAACAGAGTGAATGCAGAGGCAGATATGAGAGCCCAGCTGTCTTCTATTAAACTGGAAATAAAAGAGATTTGCAAAGATGTGGACCAATGCCACACTTCTCACTGAATCCTAAAAAACACAGTTATTTTTATAACACATGCATTATTTATGTTCATGTGTAATGGGTTATTGTCATTTTAAATGAATTGATGAATATTCTTAAAAATTCTTCAATATTAATCCATAATGCAATACATACCAATAGAGGGATATAGCCTACCTGAAAAAAACAACATAAAAAAGCTCTTTAGGTCCTAAATAATTTTTACAGTTTTAAAAAATGCCCCAAGTCCAGTATAAATTCTTTAAGCTCTGACTGTCCACAGACTGCCTCACACTGTCCACCCTTCAAAGATTGTGACAGCAGATTTCTGAGTTGGCAGGACATGTGGCCCCACCCTCTGTCTGAACACAGAGTTTTCAGTTACAGCTGTTGAAAACCACTGGTCTAAGCTGGTGACACTTGTCATTCACAAAAGGGACCTAAATTAGCCTGATACAATTAGATTGTGGAAAGATTTATAGTCCATGGCTGGGCCAGACATTTCTCTGCTTTGTCTTGTTGAATGTGAAGGCCTTTAGGCTCCATCGCTAGGGGTAGGGACAATACAAATGCTATAGATAACAGTGCAGAGACAGGGGAAGACCCTGGGGCTTCAAGGATGTCATTAGACTGCTAATATGACATTGTCTAAAGCCACCCTACCTCTGCTCTTCCAGTGACATGAGAAGATCAATCTCCTCACTGTTTGGTCCAGGTTGAGTTGTATTCTCCATTACTCACCTCAGAAGCTCCCTGAGTGATGTAGCACTGGGAAAGTGAGTTGGCGTTCCTCTCTTGGCCTCGAACTTTGGAGGACATTTTACTGTTCTGTTTATCTACAAGGTCTGACAATTAAGTTCACGAACTCATCCTAGAAAAACTGCTACGTACCTCATTGCTGAATATCATCATGGTCACTTTCAAAGTACTCCCCTTGGGAAGCTATCCCAACACCAGTGCCTAGTCCACCCTTCAAAGCAATTTTGGGTCTCTTTTTCCAGACTGACCATCAGAGCTTTCAGCATATGGCACATAGAAATAAGCAGCAATAATGAACACCACAGCAAGATGCCACAACCGATCAACACGAACACAGCTGTGAGACACTGATATACCAAGGTCATAAACCCTTATTGAGTTGTTTGTACAGTGCTGCCAATGAAAGCACATGGTTATCAACTTAATTGTCACACCTTGTACAATGACAGCTCTGATGGCCATTCTAGAAAAAGAGTTCCGAAATTGCTTTGAAGGGTGGACTAGGTGATGGCATTGGTGCATAGCTTCAAAGGTGATTATAGTGATATTCAACAATGAGATATGAAGCACTTTTTCTAGATTGAGTTTTCAAAATTAATTGTTGGATCTTGTATCAGTTACCACATTCGTTGATTCTTGGAAGGTTCTCCAAACCCAAGGGATCACCAAGAAGGAAGAAAGGAGCTGTGAAGAAGAAGGTAGTGGGGAGTTGAGACTGTGCAGACAGAGTGAGAGGCAGATGAGAAAGCCAGGATGCTGTGGACTCATAGGCCTCGTGCATCCTCTGAGCTGGGGCTCCATGAATCACAGCCTTTCCCTTCCACAGTTCCCAGACCCCATCCCTCTACCTCTCTTGCTGTCTTTGTGGTAAGCCAAACTGTCACCATCTGTTTGGATGAAGGAAATCATCCAAATTGGAAAACTGGACCTACTGCTTGACAAGTGATGGACTAAACTTGAGGAGAGGCTACCACACTCGAGATTCAAGGAGGAGACAGGGTGGGCAGGAAGCCTGTGGTACCTGAAGTGCTATTCCTGTGTCCTTTCCTTCTGATGGCAATCGTGCTGGCCTTTGTTTTGTCACTTTGTTTAGGAGTTTCAAAGGACCTTGCAGATAAATTTGGGTGCAAGGAGGGGATGCCCAAATGGTAGAGAAATCACTTTGCATCTTTTTGAAAATAGCAATCTTGTCTATATAAAATAGGTTTGGTGTCAAGTGGCCATCCCTGATACCTTTGTAAACAGGACATTCTGTATCCATGGGAGGCATTTCCTAAGAGTGATGGAATGACTATGTGCAAATTTACAAATACCACCTGGGTTGGAAATATCAAGAAGCCGGGAAACTTTTGTCTGATTTTTACTTCCTTTTTGATGGGCAGCAAAGTAGGGAGGAAGCAGGAGAAGAGGGCCGGGGACTTGAAAGGGCAACTTGAACTTCAATAAATTGCGAGTAGGACATGAAAAGTCTCTCTTGTTAGAGACAAAGTTGGATAGAAGCTCTTTGCACCTTTTTTCTTCTCCTCTTCCTCCTCCTTCTTCAACAAAACCTGCTATGAAGACACAAAGCACACGAGACTTGGGATAAGCCCCAAGGAGACTTTATGTCCAAGTTAAGATAACCAGAAAGCATTTAATTTACTCAGTTCTGGAATACAACCAAAGCTCTATTCAGCAATACTTAAAAGGAGTTAAAGGTCAGCAAACAAGATGCCAGTTACCTACCTTTAGATGCTTACATCTATTCATATTTCACATTGTACTCTAAATTATGTACATTTATTAATTATCAAAAAAGATAATTACCATGCCTAATTTTTTTATCATAGTTTAAAAGTTTGGAAAAGCATAAGGAATGGAAAAAAGATTTTTTAATCTTTACTGTTTACTTGTTCACTTTCAAGGGTCCTTAAAGCCAAAGAGTGTCTGTTAGTGAATTAGAATAAAACCACAGGATAATTACTTTCTGGGCTACCAATGCAACATGAGCTGCTTTTCATTGTGAGAATGCTGAGAAGTTGCCACAAAATTAAACCAATTAGGATAATAAGGGGAGAAGGAGAAGATTAAATTTATTTCCATCTGATTTAACTTATTAATTTCTCAGGGGAGAAAGATTTCCCTGCTGTTGACCTTTACATGTTAACCCATGAGCCACTTCTGTTCTCAAGATGGGCTTGGGATTAATTCATACCCTGTCTGGCTGCTGGGCCTTTTCCATTGCCACAAAAGCCTCTGAATTTAGGAAGGAGGTCTGAGGAATTAGGGTCAGTGAACAAGTTAGTCAGTCACCAAATTTGTTTTGAGCCCTTCCTGTTCACCAGGCCTATTGCACAGTCTAAGGATTCAGGGCTACCAAATCAGAACTCTTGGCCTCCAAAAGCTTATGTTCTAATGGGGGGGAGGGGGAAGGTAATAAGCACATAAGGAACTAAATCAATAAAATAATTGATAAGTGCTGCAAAGAAGATGAACTAGGGAAATGTGATAGAAAGTCCACCTCCTAGCAGGCAGGACAGTTGAGGCCGAGACCCTGGGGCAGGGCCGCCCTTGGTGTGTTTCAGGGAGAGACAGAGGTCCAGAATGGCTGAGCGCGGGAATGGGGGAGAACATAGTGCCGTACCCATCTCTTCCTGTGCTACTTCATCATGGCCCACACAGCCTAAACCTTCCAAATGTTTTCTCTGCCTAGTGAGTAAGGGAGGAGGGAAAGGGAGGAGAGGAGGGAGGGTGATTAATAAGCTCTCAGCCAAGATGCACCCCCTGGGTGAAGGGCTCAATTACAACTTGAGTTTTACCTAAGAAACAGAAACGATGTAACCTAATTGTTTGTTATCCTCATACTAATCTGAAATTTAAAAAAGGTCAACCTTAAAAAAAATAACAAAATTATAGCACTCAATATACACCAGTAACAAAAGATGGAAACAAGTCACACTTAATACCTGTTGTAATTGCAGAAGTCAAACGTGACTTTAGTATTACAAATTTAATACAGTTTTTTCTTTTTCTAAAATGTGTATATATATCTTTTGGCACTGTCTATATTCCCTCCTTATCCTGCCTCCCCACCTCTTCCAGGCACCTGCAGGCCATGCCTACCATGTATCTTTTTTCCTTTTCCCCCTCCTGTCTCTATGCTGGATAGGATGTCAGTGTATTTTAGAAGCCAGGTGGGCCTTTTTGCTGCCCTGCTGTGCTTCCCCAGGCTCCTCCTGCCTGAATGAATTCCAGGACAGGGACGGAGCTGGGAGCAACACCCACCGTCCTCTTGGCTCTGTTCAGAGGTGGGGACTACTGACAGCTCTGACCACTGTGGCTTCTCAGAGCTGTGTGGTTTCTTCTGGAAATGCTGGGAGCCCACCACAGCATCACAGAGCATCTCATCCTCTCTGCTGCCCACTTGGCCTGGTGGCCAATCTCCTCCTTGGAAGGTTTATCTGGGGTCATGGGAGCTCTGGAAAGGCAGAGATGGAGTGCTGTCACAGCTCTGTGCATGTGCTCTGGGGACCTGGCTCTTCTTACAGGGGCAGAGTGGATTATTTGCAAAAACAGCAGAGACTCCCCTGGCATTCTGACAGATGACATGGGGGGTGTGGAGGCAGGTGGGGGGATGCACTCTCACAGACAATGGGCGGACGATTTAGGGGCAGGGAGGAAGGGTGTGCTGTTCCTTCAGAGTTCATTCTATCATCTGGCTGCTCCCAGGCTTAGATGAACCTCACAAAGTACCTTCCTTCCATAAAGGCACCTGCCAGGGCGGCAGTCCTTCTGAGACCTGCCCTCCTGCTGCAGCACTGCACTTTCTGATTGTCATGGAATTGCAGCCTGATGTGCTTCATATATAAGGGAAAAGTCAGCCATTCGTGGACTTGCTGCCCCTGGCCAATAGTTTCCCATGCTAGGGCAGGCAGAGGGTTGAAATCTGGGGGAGCCCCTGTGACTTGATAGCAGGCCCAGTGGATTTGGAGACCTTTGGCTTGTAACTGTCTTCTCTTTGAGTTACAAAACTACAGACCCTGCCCCGTCCCTTTGGAACATATTTTTCCCTTGGATTTTTTCTCCCTTCAGTGTTTACATGAACTGGTTGAACCCATCACGTGGT
This sequence comes from Galagoides demidoff, assembly GCA_963574575.1. NCBI lineage: Eukaryota > Metazoa > Chordata > Mammalia > Primates > Galagidae > Galagoides > Galagoides demidoff. Next base: position 11,146 of record CAUYQV010115230.1, read on the forward strand.
GAATTCATGTTTATATTTGTAGAAGTGCCGCCTGGAGAAGTGCTGTTTGTATAGAGGTCACCCCATCTCCTGGGCTTGGCTGCAGCCCCATGCTGGTGTTTCAGCAGCAGTAGCTGACACACACCAGAGGCCTCTTCATTTTTCTGTCTGCCCCAGGTTCTAGGCTCCTGGTCCCAATAGGGGGTGGTACTTCCTAGAACAGAAGAAAGAGGCAGACTCAGGGGATAGCAGGGCCATCTCTCCCCATCCCAGGCTCAGCCCAATCTAAAATTGTCCCAAGACCTGCCTCCGTCTCTTTCCTTAGAACATGACTGTTCCCCAGGTCTCAGAGCTAGACTTGGGTTGGTAAGGTAGACGGTAGAATTTAGAGATGGGCTGTTCTGTTGTCAGTCTCCCTTTTGCTAGGTTGAAGAAGTGGTGGGTATTCTAAGATGGTTGACACCATGGAGTTTGGAGTCAGAACTGGGTTGATGTCATGCCTTTGCCAATTACTAGCTGCGCCACCTTGGACAATATCTCTAAAGCTCAGTTGCATCATCGTACGTGAGAATAATAGTGCCTACCTCTTAAGATTGTTAGAAGGATTAACTTAGGCCACAGGTATACAATGTTTTTAGTTATGATGATGACAATAATAAAAACAATAGGTATTGTACTGGTAAGAATGGCAACTCCCTCCAGCCCTGTTTCCCTCCTCTAGCAGAGCAGCATTTCTCAACTTCTTAAAAAAATCATCACTTCCATAAGAATCTCTTTTAGACGTTGATTTACTTATTATTTCCCCTCCTCCCCCATATCCTCTAGATCTGCATATGTACTATGACCCTTTAAAGACCAGGAATCATCGTAATATCTAAGATTTTTAAATCCAATTTCCCAAAGATATTGCCCTCTTGAGATGCATGTAGCAGAGGGAGGCTATGCTGTCTGTGCACCTGCAGGCTATCACTGAAGTCTTTGGTTAGATGGAAACCCCAGTAGCACTTTGGTGGGGACAATTGTCCACAGGAAAGAGCCCCCCAAACCAAATGCTTGTGGCCCAATAACTAGAAGGGTGGGCCAGAGCCTTTTCTCATTGTGGTTCAGACTGTACTCTTTTCCTTTCATCTGTACTTCATGCTTGTCTTTGGGGCAGCACTCCCTGGCAGGACAGTCAGAGTATCTATGTCCACCCTTGCTCCTGGCAATGGAGCCCATTCATCTACTGGTGTCTTGGAGGTGGGAGGTGACCCACTTGCTGACATTGGCCATAAGGCTGCATGAGTAGGTCCACAGGAGACAGTGAAATGGGGGTGACCTGAGGAACTGAGACCTCTGTATGGAAAGGAGAGGCAGAGTCCTGAAGGAGGGTGACATTCAGGACACAGAATTGGGGAAGCAAAGGCTAGAGGGTGGGTGAATGACCTGAGTGCAGGTGGATCTCCTTAGGGGTAAGGAAAGGCTGCCTTACAGTTGTGGCTGTGCCCTGCACAGGCCAGGGGAGCTGTTACAAAGGCTGGTACATGGATAGTGCACTGTGGACTTGTACATAAAGATGGCCCCGCTCAGACGACCTCTTCCTGTGAAAGCCTAAGGCAGGGGTGGGGAAATTTTCATGTTGGAAGCCCACATAAATTTAGCTGAAATTAAATAAGCACTCAGGAATTCTCATTTAGATATACTTAAAAATGTACACTATTTTGTAAAAATCTAATTATTATAATTATTAGTAGTTAATAATTTTTCTGTGTCTTCTTTTTTTTTGGAAAGCATTTGAATGTTTGACTGTAGCATGGAGGTCGGCAGTTTCAGTTGATCTTCTATTGGTATTAGTCATTTGTGACCTTGAGGCCATTTGGGTTGAGGGATTTGGGTTAGGTAGGAGAGTGTACCTTCATAGCAATAAGTAGTTAAAAATCAAGAAAGCAGTTTAAGGGCATATTGCTAAAGGTGTGGGCATTCTACTGCATTATTCCATATTTCGAGTGTATCTTGCTTACTTTTTTTTTTTTTTTTGAGACAGAGTGTTACTAAGTCACCCTAGGTAGAGTGCTATGGTGTCACAGCTCACAGCAACCCCAAACTCTTGGGCTTAAGTGATTCTCTTTCCTCAGCCTCCCAAGTAGCTGGGACCACAGGCACCTGCCACATTGCCCAACTATTTTTTGGTTGTAGTTATCATTGTTGTTTGGCAGGCCTGGGCTGGGTTTGAACCGCCAGCTCCAGTGTATGTGACTGGCGCCCTAGCGGCTGAGCTACAGGTGCTGAGGCACAAGTGGATCTTTCTTAACATTAAATGATGACTTTAAAATGTCATCTACTGAGAGCTCAATCAATTCCATCTCTATGCGCCTTGGCGATACCAACTAGGTGAGGCTGAAATGCTAATTGGAGTGTGATGTCATGATTCTCAAAGTCTGCAGCAAACTTTTCATTATGTTCTCCAATTAATAGGTCTCTAGTAGCTTGAAATGATTCACATATATCATCCTGCTTATCAGTGACCTTTGCTAACTGGACTGTTAAGCTGACAATTAAAAAACACTATTGAGCTGGGCCACTATTCACAAATTCCACTTCAAACAGAAACACAGTGAACCGTTGTCAACACTGATAACAGACTGGTGGACTTGTCCCCCATAAACTCTCACCAACCATCCTTGTATGGTGGTGGCAGCAATCAGGCAGGGGAAGTTATTATATAAATATATCATGCACATAGCAGCCACCAGTTTAGCCTTTAAGGCTTACTAATGTTCTAGATGTGCCAATCTGGGAGAATTATTTCATTGAAACTTATTTTATTCTTTGATATTTTAAATAACATTCATTTTAAAAATAAAATAAAAATTTAAAAGATGAAAAAATGTATTAGGATTTAAATGTATTAGAAAAAAAGGATTTGTTCTGTAAGATTTGGATTCAATCCAAGGACCTAGAAGGCCACATGTGGCCTTAAGGTGTCAGGGTCCCCACCCCTTGACTAAGCCTCAGGGCCTTCTCTTGGGAGCTAAAAGGAAGAGTTTAAGTTCATAGTTCACTAGAAGGTTTGTCCAGCCCATATGATGATCATTCCTTTTGTAGTTTTCCCTAATTTTTCAACAAAGAGATCTATAGCTTGGTGTGTTTATCTTGTGGCCAAGAAAAAGAAGAGGGCATGCTGTTTCATCTCCACTCCTCCTGAGTTCCAGGAGAGAAGGGGGAATGCCCTCTTGGAATGAATATGGTCCCAAAGACTTGGGGTGAACAGAGGTGGCCCCAGGTGAAGCCTATGGTAGAGTGTCCTGAGAGGACACGTGAGGTCAGGCAGTTAAGTTCACAAACTCATGTTAGAAAAGTGCTATGTACCTCGTTGCTCAATATCATGATGGTAGCCTTTGAAGTACTCCCCTTGGGAAGCTAGGCACCCACTACGTTAGTGCCTAGCTCATTCTATAGAGTCTGCCCCAGAGAATTTCCAGTAGGTTCTGTCTCAGTGTGGATGCACTCATTAGGTTCTCTCCTGAAGAAAGTGGGCTCATGAAGAAGAGGAAAAGCCAGAGAAAAGGAGGGTTAGGAGCACAAAACACAAATGTTTGCATTTTCCCGCTCTGTCTAAAGCAGAATCTTTCCTAGCTTTTCCATCATCATCACTCTAGACTCTGAAATTTTCCCATTCTGAGTGTGCAGCTGTTTGTCCTTCCCTGAAGACATCCCCTAACCCCCTCAGCCCTGTGCCTGTTTCCCCACCCACTGTGTGGCATTGTCCTGTGCCACCACACCAAGGGCAGCTTTGGTATGTAAGAAAGGAGCACATCTCGGGGAAGCTCTCAGGGCTGGCATGCGGTGTGAACGTGAGCACAGAATAGCCTAAAGAACCTGGGCTTGCCTTCAGAAGACTGTGGCTGCAGCCTGGCTCTGGCCCCGACTGGCCACCTTACTTTGGGTGGACTGAACCTGGATGTCTTCATCTGCAAAAGGAGGAATTTTCAAGATGATTCTTGAGGTCCTTTCCCCAAACTATTGGTATGTTATGACTTTTTAAAAACCACAAACTACTTGAAAGAATCATCAACACTCTCTCCCCATGGTAACCACTTAGGACTTGGAACAGTGAATCTTTCCAACTTGGGGCCCTCATTGTTTTGTGAGCTGGAGACAATGCTGGCTTCCCTCTTTAATTTTGTCCAGAGACTTCATTATAATGATTCTCTCCTTGTCTACCTGTTTCTTATCACCACCCTCAGTCAGGAGTGGACTTCTCATGGGCAGTTGAGTGAGGGGCCTGAGAACTCAGATACTAAAAGCAGAAGGAGAATTAAGAAAGATTCTCCAAAGAAGGCAGAGGAAGGGCACCAATTAGTAATGGTATTAGTCAATTCCCAAAACCTCCAATTATAATTGCATGGCTATGGAAAAATCTTTCCTTATCCTTTCCCTAGCACTTTAGGCAAATGACCTCTGAGAAGAGAACCTTTTTTCCTTCTATACTATAACCAGTGCTTTTTGCTTTCTGGGTCCACTCATAACTTTATTCTTTCCTGAGTTCTATGGGCCATGGCAAAACCATGTCAAAGCAACTACTGGGCTGCCCCATGAAGACCCTATAGAGCTGAGTCTTTTGTCATATTAGAACCAGCAGGTGGCAGCTGGTGCCCCCATGGAGGCTGGTGAGTGAGGAATGGTGAACTCTTCCTCTCCCTCTTGGTTTTAGCAATTCTCTCTTTGCTCCATGGACCAGAGAAGAGGAGGCGAGTAGCAAGGCATGTTAACACTCCAAGCCAAGGCTGGGAGTTTCTGTTTCATATAGAAAGACTTCTCCTCCCCACAGACCTTCACCTCTCCAAAGGTTCTTCCCCCAATAAGTAGTCCCTGGGTCACGTGAGAACTGTCTCTTCCTGGTTTAGCCAACACACTTCTCCTGCATCAAGTGTTGTATTAAGGCTGGCTCTGGCGTCTCTGTGTAGACAGTAGGAGGGTAGAAGCCAAATGTGGGCAGAAACAGGACGTGCTAGTACCTCCTAAAAATTACATTTTACAACAAACCCCCAGTTTCAGAGGAAAAGGAGTAATTTTTAGAACCTCCCTCAATGCTACCCATTTGGAACATGCCCAGTCTGGAGAAAGGGAGGAAGAGGACTGTGTATGCTTAAGGTGGGAGTCTATGGTTCTGGAAAATGGGGATGCCCTTGTTTTACAGAGGAAAGCAGGAACTGCAGAAAAGACCAATTAAGAATGGCCAAATACTAAACCCTTTTGCTAAGAGGAACCACATTTTGTGGATCACATGGCGTCTAGGAAGAAAGGACCACAATTGACCCTGGGATAGAAAGATCTAGAGAACTTTAATCCCCATTAGAGTATAATTATCTTCAAAGTCAGCACAATTTTCCTTACAGCTTCAGTTTTCATTGCTTTCCTCTTATTTAATTTGGAGCATAAAGCAACCGAAAAGATTGTGTCTCTCATAGTGTATTTGGAAGCAGCCTTGCATGAGCGTAAATGTGGCAACTTCCATCTTCCCTACCCCGCAGTGAATCGTGGAGTCCCCTTCAACCATCGTCCCCTGAATTGGGCTTCACCTTCTGAGAAGGCTTCGTGGGAGGAATGTGTTGAATGTGGCAAAATGCCTGTGGAATATATTAAGAAAAAACGTCACGGGCCCCAAGAATGTGTGAACTGCATGCTAATAATTGCATATATTTTAAAAGAAACACAAGAAACTAGAAGAAATTTACCAAAATTCTACCCACAACGAAATTTTGGGCATGTTCTTTTCTCCCTCAACTTTCCAGAGGTTTCCAAATCTCTCCTTTTTGCAGTGCATGTTTCTGTTGGAAGCGAGGCTGGTTGTAACAGTCATGCAGCTGTCATCCTCTTGGTCATTGTCTGTCTTCTGGACTTAAGAAAACTGGGTGGGAACCAGCTTTCAAGCATTTTTCTGAATAGAAGATCTGTGGGAGATTTTCTGATTCAGTCCCTGTCTCCCTTACCTCTGATGTTTCCCCAAGCAGCCTGCACACACACACACATGTGTACACACGTACATACTCACTTTCCTTTCTCCTACCCCAAGCTGCACTCATAGGAAGGCAGAGTGGTGCCACCAGGAGAGGCATCTGGACAAAGACACAGTTTATGGTCAGCCAGCTGGTCCCAACAGTCTCTCTAGCCACTGAGATGGTGGGAACTCAGTGGTGGCTGAGTCGGACGTGGGAGAGTTGCAGAAGCCAGTGGTGAATTGCTGCTTTGTTCTCCTAATCTTCTAATCTGGGGGAACAGAGAAAGTAGTTTTCCTGGGACTTGGGGCTCAGCCCTCTAAATTCTGTCTTTGACCTCATCCCGAGGGGTGGGGCAGGTGGGAAGACACCAAGGGGAAGATGGTGCCAAGGTTGTGAATAATTTAGCCACAGTCACCCATGGCCTTTCTCAAGCTGGGATTGTGTTGACCTCCTGTTAGGACCCTTACTTTTCCTGGTCTTGGGCCATAGAACCCTCCCAGAAGCCTCTCTGTGACTCCTATGTGCTTCCTCTACCTCACAGCTATGCAGTGGCTGAGAGCAAGAGGACAGGCGCAGGACTTTCATCGGTATGTTTAAATCTGAAATTCTCCAGACTTACTGGCCAATTGCTATTTGAATAGTCAATTTATCCCTTGGCCAATAGATACCATGCCTGCTGGATTTCCTGTACCTCTGGTTAGAGTCCTATGTAAGAAGGCCACGTTCGTGATCTAGTTTCCTGTGAAAACCATTTGGCTTTGCTCAGGTTTGTAGCTATTGGTTGCTGTTTCCTCACACTTAGTGGTGACTTTCATTGATGTGTGAGGCCCGTTGCCATGATGGCAGAGTTGGTACTTATGGTGTGCTTGATCAGACACTGTCTTAAGAGTGGCCCATGTGTTAACTCAGTTAGTTTCCATCTCAACTTTGTGAGAGGAATTCTGTTATTAGCCTCATTTTGCAGATGAAGAAACTAAGGCATGATAAGGAACCTGCCTAAGACCCCCAAGCTGGAAAGGAGCAGAGCATCCTTTTAAACACAATCAGTACAGCTCCAGAGTCTGCTTTTACCTCTGTGCTATCAGGGTTACTACTGCCCTGACAAGGGAGCATGGATAGCTCAAGGGGACGCATCATTGCCACCTGGAAATCAGTCACCCAAATATGGCAGGGAGGAAAGGGGCTGGCTGGATACAGGGGCACATGAAGCCAGCACCTTGCACAGGTCATGTCTTTCATCTTTTCATCCCCAGTTACCACCACGGTGCTAGACACATGGTGAGCCTAACAGATTTCACTGAATGAATGATGGTTAAGTTTCTGTCTTCCTGAGTCAGGGACAGTGCTGGACATGCCTGCAGGGGCAGGAGCACACCTATCTAGTTTGCACTGCACACAGGGAACCTCTCTGGATGATGCTGAACATGGATGTGGGGTCCTGCTGGCTGTTTCTGCCTTTTCTTCTTTATATCCACTCCCCTCTCCCCACACGCCTGCCATCGTTCCTCATGTTTGCTCTCTCACATGTCTTTCCTGATGCTTATTTCCACCCGAGGGATGACCCTCCCTTCCTCCCTGACCTAGAGAGGTTGGCTCCTCCCAAGCTGTTCTTTGGAACTGTGGACTGATACTTCTCAAGCAGCTTCTTGGGGGAACTCCAAGATACTGGAACCAAGGCCGGGGTCTCCTCATGCTTGTGTGTTTTTTGGCAAATTTCTTGCTCCCTCTGAACCCAAAAAGGAAATTGCTGCACACTGAAATTATAAAAGGGAGGGCAGGAACCCCTCCAAATTTGAGTTTCCAGAATGTTCTCTTGTAGTCCTCTCTAGTTTTGAGGGCTGGGCTGTGCTGGACCCTGGAGGTCTGTGTTGGCAGGTAGACTTGGTGACCAGTGAGGGAGCCCTGAAGGCTGGTCAGATGGCTTCAAAAATGGATTTTTTGTGCGTCTGGGTTTCTTTTTGCCTTGTGCAGCTTGAGCCAGGCTAGGAGAGCTGTGTCAGGGACCAAAGCTGCAGAAGCTTCTACTCAATCTCAGCTGGCATGAGAGGAAGCACCTAACCCTTGGAGCCATGCCTAGCTCTGCTAGCTCCCAGGTCCAGAAGGTGGCCACACAGTCCAGTGGCCCTCCATGGGCAGGCAAGGCACTGTGGACATTGACATGCAAATTACACATGGCTCAATGGTGGGTGGGCAGAAGGATGGTCTACTTTTAGGTTTAGGTGTCCTCTGCCTCTAGGGACGGTGAATTGCTCCCTAAGGCAGTGACTTAAGAGTAGGAAGGAGGTGGCAGGGAGAGGGGGGATAGTGCGGAGAAAGGAAAAGGAGAAGGAAAGAGAGTGGGTGGTGGGAAGCTGCTGAGGGACACAGTATCGGCTCATGTCTTAGAGGGCCACCCCCACTGGTGGCCCAGGCTGCATGTCCATGTGCCCGGCAGGTTCCTCTCACACGGTGCTGAGCTCTGGTCTGGAGGGACCTTAAGGCTATCTCTCTTCCAACTTGCCTTCAGCCCTACAAGTTTGTTTTGTAAACAGAAATCACCCTGTCCTCCCTGGGGACCCCAAGCTATACTCGGAGCCACTCTCCCACCTCTCCCTGCTCCTGGGGGCTGAGCTTGGCCCCCTCCCCTCACCCTTGGTGCAGGTCATCCCTTAGGACTCTGATCTGCAGCCTGCCCCCGAAGGGTGTAGCCTCCAACAGACAAATGGATATCGCCTCTTCTAAGCACACCAGGGACCCTCCCCCTCCCCTGCTGATGTAGCTCAACCCCTGCAGACTTGTCTATAGTCTTGGTACAGAGGCTGCTTTCAAATCAGTAATCTAGAGAGTGCTGTTTTAGTCAGGGTAGGTTAACTGGTTTAACAATCAGCACCCAAATCTCAATGGCTCAACACAACACTTGTTTCTTTCCTGTTCCATCTCCAGGGAGGAGGGAAGCATTGTCTGAGAGGAGTCTGGGGGGTGGGGGACTCTGCTCTGTGAGGCCACCTGCTGTCCAGTGCATGATTCAGTCTAAGCTCTGTGTTTCCCCTTGAGGGGCCAGGTAGTCACACAGTGGTAGGGGTGGGGGAAGCGGGTCAGGGAAGGCTGTGTGGGAGCTTTCCACGCCTGGGTCTGTGGGTGGTGTTCGTCACTCCCACCCATGTTCCACTGGCCACATTCAACATTCCCAAGGTGGGAAAGGTTGTGCACTGAGGGTAAAGGCCAAGGGTTGGTGTGAGCTAGTGGCCTCTGCCACAAACGTCTTGCACCAAAGAGCATGATCTTCGGTGCTAGGAAGAACTGAGGTGAAAGGCCAGCCCTGCCACCAAATGGTACATACTCAGAATTGACCATTGGAGCTAAGAGCACATAAGCCCGTAGTTAGGGGTTGAGGCCGGTGTTCCCCATGGGGCTGGCCTGACTCCAGAGCGGTGGGATTTGGGGCTGGCTGCTTACTTTCTCACCTCACTGGGTGGTTGTGCACATAAAACTGAGCAAGGACTTAAGCCTTTTGAACAGGGCCCAGCACATCAGGGCTCTGAAAATGTCATGTGACACTTATTGCTGCTTAGTGTCGTTACAGTTGTGCTTCATGCTAAATCCTCTCACAGGAGGTGGGGACAAAACTCAGGCTGAGTAGAAATTGTTCCCTACTCTCAAAGGTCTCATCGTCTTTTAGGGGAGATAGCATGTCAACAAATAATCTTGGCCCAATGGTATTCTCTCAGGAAGGGATGGCTGTGGCACAGAGAGGGACAAGCACCTCATGTCAGTGATTCAGGGGAATTGGCTGAGCTGTAGGATTCAGAGAGCTGAGGAGGTAGCAGGCATTGCAGTGGGGCTTCAGAGGTGCATAAGGCAGGAAGAACAGAGGCATGGAGGTGGGGAAAGCCGAGCACAGCCCAGGGGCAGGGGTGGAGCAGGCTCACACACCTGTGTGGGTGTTAGGACAGAGTGGAGGATCAAGGATGGATCAGTGGGAGCCAGACCAGGAAAACAAAGCAAAGTGAAACTTGACTTTGGCCTGTTGACAGTAATTGGGCCTCCTTGGCAGCCTCTGGCCTCTCCCTGAGACCAGCCTCAGCATGTTGTCACTTTCAGAACCCACAAATCGTGCTCGAAGCAGGGAACACTCCCAGAGGAGGGAGAGCACATAGCAAACCTTTCCAACTTCCTCTCTGACCATGTCTGCTCCGCCTCTGGCCACTATGATATTCTTTTTTATCTCTCTTTCTACAGTGCTACCCCTTGGGTTTCTATTTCCCGGACAGAGGCCGCACCTCCTCCCCCAGCCCTCTCAGGACTCCTGGCCTCTCCCCTGGGCCCATCTTTCTCTCATGCAGAGCAGTTTAGTGTTCATTGATCTTTCTGCATGCCCATGCTTCATTTTGTTCCTAGAAAATGACAGTTTTTTCTGTCCCCTTACACTAGGCGGTAGGCAAATGGTTTGTTTCTCCCTGCCAAAGATTGAATGCCAATCCCATGGAAGACAGTGTGTGCTGGTCACAAAGGCTGTTCTTGGGCATGGGATACGGTTACCTTTTCCCACCTACTTGGGTTCAGACACAGCCAGTGACTTGCTTTGGCTTATGGGATGTGCATGGAAGTGAAGGCAGTTGGTTCCTGCTTGGAGCTGTAAGAGCCCATGTGGGGTTCACCATGCTCTTTCCCTTTTGCCCTCCATCACTGACACTGACAATGTTCCCATTATGGCAGCAACAGCAGCCTGGGTCTTGAAGGGTGGAAGACGTGAATTGCAGCCAAACTGAAAGGCTCAGGGTGTAGAACCAACCCATGTGGTGTTAAGATGCTGAGATTCGGGGACTGTTTGTTATGAAGCGTAACTTTCCTGTCCCTGCTGATTGGCACACCTGGGGATTGGTGCTTGGTAGGATCCACCATAGACAGAGGACAGAGTCTGGATTGCTATGTACCCTGAGATGCTTTCCGATGAGAAAGATGACTCGAGGGGTGACAGTGAGAAGCTGCCCTGGCAACCTCAATGGAGAAGACTCCCTACTGTGTGCTCAGTATAACTTTGGGAGCTGTGTCCAAGGAAGCGAGGGAGCAGAGGCAGCTGAGAATGGGTCTGTCCTCCCGAGACCCTGACCTGGTAGCCCTTGCCTTTCCTCTTTGTTTATTTCCTGCATTCCTGCACTGTCTGCACAATCTCTCTTCAGCTGTTTAACTTTGCCAAGTGATTTTACTAGGGCGTGTTGCCATCTGAGGAGCAAACTGGGTATAGGTAGATCTCATGAGGGCTGGGGAAAAGATGGAATGGGCAACAGTGAGAAAAGGGAACACAGAAAGCAACCAAGACCAAAGAGACGCCTCTTGCAGTGACTGGCACTCACATGAGGATGGTATGCAGTGGATAGAGCAGTGTGGAGTCCTGAGGAACTCAACCTCTTGTGCCTTGGACCTCTCCACAAAGTAGGTCCAGTTTGTAACCACCTCCTTCGAGCATTCATTCATTTAAACTAATGCTATTAAGGGTTGCAGGCACTGTGCTTAACACTGTGAATTTGAAGATAATTAAGACGTGGGTCTATGCCTCCACAAGCTCTCAGACAGACATATGTGGAAATTCTTGATTAAAGCACAGCAGGATTAGGACTGCTGGTATCTAATATAAGCCACTGGCCAGAAAGTGGTTAAGCAGTACATCTCTTGAGTTTGCTATGGGGCCTGAGGAGTGAACAATTTTGGCTTTCTAGCCGAGACTCCACATAGGAGCTTCCCTTTCCCACCCAGAGGACTTTGAGATTCCTCCCCACCAGGCAGAAGAGGATGCTGGGATTCTGAGACCTTGATGCCTAGATTAGTGAGCAAGCTGCTGGCCCACAGGTGGGCTGTGTTCTTCTGTGCGGCTTAGAAAGGCAAGGCAGGGTGTATTTATTTTTATTATTTTTTAAAGCAGCTTTTAAACTCTGAGCATCCAGTGATTTGGATTTTTTTTTTTTTTAACTGATTCAGAGGGAAGGGAATCTGGCAGCTGAGGTGGAACCACCACCCAGCTCATGGTTCCACGGGTAAGATAAGATGAATTTTTTAGTAAGTTCTATGTTCATTCTGGCTCTGCCTTTCTCATCAAATCCTTTTGCCATCTTTAGAAAGTTCAGAGTTAAAGAGTCAAAGGTTAAGGTTATTGGTTCCAGACCTTGCGTGACAACCTTGCTTAATAATCAGGCAAGAATCTGGCTCCTAGAATCAGTTAACACCAAGTGAACAGCTTCCCATGTGGATTCTGTCTTTGCTCAGTTGTTTTGGATTGAGGGTTCTCTGCACAGCAGGCGAGTGTATGAAGTTACTGGTGGGGCTGGGACAGGAACTGGCAACTCTAGCTCCTCTGTGGTGAGGTCAGGAAAGGGCTCCCCAGGAAGGTGAGGCTTGCATTGTATTTTCTGGACTAGCAAGGGTGTTTCAGGCAGAGAGAACTATTTTTGAAAGTGTGCAGGAGAACCAAACAGCCTGGTGAAGTTGGGGAGCTGAGAGTAGATGAGAATGACTGGAGTGCAGAGTGCCAAGTCCAAAGCTTATTTTACCATTTCGAGATAACACAGAGTCTAATAAAATGATCACGATTTGGCAATCCTAGACTGGTTTTCCCTGGGGCAGCCAGCGTGATTTTCGTCATAGTCATGGGATGTCTATTTGCAATGTTCTAAATATAGGCCTTGATTTTAGGGTGAAAACTGCCTTAGACTCAACCACTGGCTGATTCCCTTCCAACCCAGATTCTATTTCTGCCCAGTATCCCTCTGGCAAGACTATCTTTTTTTGTGCCTTTGGTCTTTGGAACAACCTAGGTGCTGTTCACAAGTGACACCATTGTGCGATCCTTAGCACCTTTTTTCTTTTCTTGATGGGACCTAAACTCAGTGGTGCATTTTACCATATGAGATTGAAAGAATGAATGTATTTTAGATTCAATGAATTATCATTTCATGGGCTGATACACTTACTTTTCCAAACCCACTGAAGCAACACCAGCTTCAGGCCTTCGTATGACTTTTTCTAAGTGCTTTCCATTCCTTTCTATCTTTGCTCCTGTCAGGCTTCTTCAACTCCCTACTTGAAACATAGTCCCATGATTAGCAATTTAAGACTCCTTTTGCCTTTGATAACCTTTTTCTTTGTGGTGAACTATAGATTAGGATTCCATATGCAATACTTTTTAAAAGGATAGCTTAAAGTAGTGAAAAAAATTAAAAATGGACTCAACTAGCTACCAGGAAAAGGTAGGTGTAATAAATCCTGCTACATCCACAGAGGGAATGCCTTCTGCCATGAGACATTATGTCTGGAGACGATCTGCATTAATGAATGACAGGAGAACATGTTAAAGGAAAACTGGAGGGGGATAGTAGTACCATGGTAAACACAGATGTGATTCAGGAACTATTGCAATAGGGGAAAGAGACCTCAATACAGAACTGGGATCAACTCTGAATACAGCATGGACAAGTGGGGATTTTTAGGCTGCGTGCTGGGGTGGAGGCAGTGGACGGAAAATTACTAAGTGGAAATATTAGGGGTGAGGGGACTGCTGAAAGCATGCCAGAGTGATCAGATGCCCAGGAGGGAGGTTGAGGAATTCAATATCAACGGTGGGGGGTCTTTTCTAAACTGACTTGCCAAGATTCCTGCTACAAAGGAGTGACACAGGCTTGGTAAGGATGGACACAAAGGCTGAGGCCTCAAGTGCTTTAAGAGTATCCTGCCTAAGTTTGGTCAAGCATCCTTGCCAAAATATTCATGTCTTACTAATACATCAAAAAAGCAGGCTAGATATAATATTAATCCCGATCGTGTTAAAATATTTATGCATAGACACATAAGAGAATATAAGTGAGTTGTGTGTGTGCGTTGTGTGTGTGCTTTCTCTCTATTTTCCAAATTTCTACAGTGAACTGGTATGCCTTTATAATAAAAAAAAAATGTTAACTTTACTACCCATATTTGAGAGGTGGGAAATTCTTCACCCTGACTTTTTAGGGTCAGGCAAGACTTCTTTAACTTTTATTGGAATTTTGCAGCCCAAAAAACCAGAAACTAAACAGTCTTTGCAGACTGCATCCTGACGACAAGGCCGTTAGCTGTGTGGAAAGCTGGAAAGTGAGCCAGCGTGAAGTCGAGCTTTGTCAGGAAGGAGATTGAAACCAGAAGGGCGGCTCTGCTCTTCATTCCAGCCGCGGGGCCAACACGTTCTAGTTACCTGATCTCAGATAAAAATAATCGAGAGGTCGTTATCTAAGAATAATAATCATGGAAGACCTTCCCGCTGCTTTTACAGAGGATTCTTCTTGAAAATATGGAGGTGGAGAAGTTATACGACACATATTTATGAGACTATTCAGGGTTGAAATAAGGTAAACCGGGCTGTGATTTCCAATCCCTTCTCTCTGAGAAGGGGCCATCCCTGAAAGTATGAAATGGGTAATTTAAGAAAAGAATTTAAAAGGACACACACAACACCAAGAAATGGTAAGTGTTAGATGTATAGACAGATTATTCTGACTTTGATCATGGCATCTCGTGTGCATGTATCAAAATATGACATGTACCCTGTAAATATAGTGTAAGTGTGTACAATTATTATGTATCAATAAACAAATTAAATGAAAGAAAAAAAATAAAAGGACACATATTTTACAGAGCCATGAATACATTTGGTAGAGATTACTAATTCCAACAGTAGTACTGGTGGGTCACAGAAAATCCTAAGTGAAGTTAGTGGGATTAGGGTATGTCCTTCACCCAGGAGTTTCCAACATTTTTGTATTTGTGGCATAATATTGGAAGCCCAATTGATATGATTAAAGAACTCAATCTAGGGTTTAATGAATCAGTGACAGTTATAATGCAATCAACAATGTCTGTTAGCATCTATGAAAGTATTCTGTCACCTCATAATTGGCCTAGGTTCCTTTCAATGCTGTGGTCCTCAGGAGTATAGCTCCTCACCCTGACTGTGCTGACCACACTCTCCTACATTCTCTCACATGGGTGCGCACATGTCCCGTTGAACATGAGCCTCTTCTGGAACTTACTTCTGTCCCCTCACTCACAGCCAGCCGTACCTGCTCTAAATTGAGTTATGCCATTGCAGTCAGCTCAAAGAGCACAGGACTAGCTCTGCCCTGCCAGGTGCAGCAGAAATCAAGAGCATACTTACTCACATCTTGTGGCTGCCCTGTGAAGTCAGGACAATGCTGGCAGAGGACCACTGCCCCAGTCCATGGCCTTCTCCAGCACGTGGTCAGAGACCTTCCATCACTGGGCTCACTCCATGCACCTTTGGCCAGGGTGACATTTCCTCTCGCCAGGGTGACACTTCTTTTGTTTTTGAAGAATGAAAATTTGTTAAATGAATGAGGAGAGGTATTCTTGGTGTTTCAGAGGTCTCATCCGTCAGTGAGATTTTCCTTCTATGTATCTCTGGGAATCTTTGTGTGTATGTGTGCGTAGCGGGCCACAGTCCCTCCCTTCTCCTTATTCAGCTCCCTCTGGAGGGTGCAGAATGCCATATGCGGGTGAGGAGGGGGCTTAGTTGGTTGCAGGCTGCTAATTACAGGGGTCCCATGGCTTAGACCAGCTTCTTAGTCTTGGCTTCATCCCAAAGCCCAACTAGATGTAAAACAATGGTTCAAATTAAAATCGTGAGTGTGTTGGGAGGGGGTGGTTTGTAGCATTATTGGGGAACAGGCTATTATTATCCATCCATTAGGATGCATGTCGATACTGTCATAGATAAGCTTTCAAGGCAAGGGTCCTCATGGTTTTATAGTAATTCTGATGGAGCAGAATGTGTATGTTGTGTGTATTGGGTTGAAAACATTCCAAGGTGATGGTGATTCATGCCTCACTGGAGAATTACTCATGTAGGGAGCTGTCACCTCACATGGGTTTCCTTAGGAAGGGTCATTTTGATCTAGTTTCTCTAGATCTCCTTCATTCCAAACCTAGGGTTACCAGATTTTAACATCTGTAAGGCGGGACAACACGGCTGGGGGCGGAGTGGGGCGGGGCGGGGGGCGGGGCAGAGGACTGGCAAGGCAGGGCCTGACAACAATGCAAACTTTGATAAGCAGTTCTCGATAATCACTTCTCAGCAATTATTTGTTATTACAGTTTAACATTATAAAATTAACAAAAATAATATAAAATGCATATCCTGGTGAAATAGCCACATGGCAGCCAAAAACCGTAAATTCCCTTACTGTTATTCCGTGTTCCCTAGCTTGTTGTGCATTCTTTCCAAAAATCAGGGCTTTTTTAAATCTC
>CAUYQV010115235.1:0-15265 GCA_963574575.1 Galagoides demidoff
TTGAGTTTTGGACTGTGTTTCAGCACTTCATCTTTATCCAACCATTTTGCCAAACATTTGCGATTGTCAAAAGAATACATTTTTCACGACCAAAGCAAATAGCTTCAGAATGGGAAAAGATATTTGCATATTATGAATTGGAGAAAAGCTTAATAACCAGGACCTATGGAGAATTCAAATTAATCAACAACAAAAAAGCCAACAATCCCATAGATCACTGGGCAAGAGACATGAATAGAATCTTCTCTAAAGAAGACAGATGAATAATTAACAAATGTGTGAAAAAGTGCTCATCCTCCTTAATCATCAGAGAAATGCAAATCAAAACTACCCTGAGATATCACCTAACCCAGTAAGAATGGCCCACATCACAAAATCTCAAAGCTGCAGATGCTTATATGGATGTGGAGAGAAGGGAACACTTTTACACTGCCGGTATGGCTGCAAACTAATACAACTTTTTTGGAAGGAAGTATGGAAAAACTTAAAGAACCCAAATTAGATCTCTAATTTGATCCTGCAATCCCATTACTAGGCCTCTACCCAGAAGAAAAAAAAATCATTTTATCATAAGGACATTTGCACTATACTGTTTATTACAGCTCAATCACCAAAATATGAAAACAACCTAAATGCCCATGAACCAAGGAATGGATTAACAAGCTATGATTTACGTGTATTATGGAATATCATTCAGCCATTAAAGAAGATGGAGACTTTACATCTTTTGTATTAATCTGGATTGAGTTGGAGCACATTCTTCTTAGTAAAACATCACAAGAATGGAGAAGAAAGAATCCAATGTACTCAGTTCTAACATGAAGGCAGTAGATGATCTAATATAATGTGGGGAGTAGCGAAATGAGGGAATGGAGAGAGGGAAGAAGGGAGGGGGTTGGAGAAGTCACAGTGTAGGGCAGACCTCTTGGGGGTGGGACACAATTATAAGAGGGGCTTTACCTAACAAATGCAATCTGTGTAGCCTAATTCTTTGTACCCTCAATGAATTCCAAACAAAAAAGGATCCATTTTTCACCACACATAACATATGGTATTGAAATGGCTTGCCTTCACATTGTGACAGCAAAGAAAGCAAGAGATGATGTCTCTTCTGATAGAGAGCCCCCTCTGTCCAGCTTCTTTACCTTGCTGATTTGTTTCAAATGTCCCAGTGTTGTTGGAATAGTAATGTCAAATCTTGCTGCTAATTCACTTGTAGGTTGAGATGGATTCTCTTCCAGCTTTCAGCTCATCATTACATACCTTGGTCTGGGTTGACCAGGTGACTCATTTTTAAGATTAAAATCACCCCAGAACAGAATTTCTCAGACCACTGATGTATTCTGCCACATTAGCCACATCCTTTCTGAACACTTTCTTGACAGTTCAAGCTGTCTGATCTGCACTGGTCCCGCAATGGAACTCATATTTGAAAATTACACAAGTTTTTGACTTATCCATGACTTTACAAAAATTGCTGTAAGGAAAAAAAAATGGGAAAGAATCACAAACTAAAAAGTGTTTTGAAAGAATGAGGATGTACCCACAATAAAAACAAAACCATGAAGCGTCAGGGAGAAATGGCAGAGATGAGCTGTCAAACTTAGTGCGTAAGGAAATTAAGCCTTTCATACTTAACCTGTATAATGTTAATAAACAATATATTTGGGAACAATAAAAAGATTTACACTCAAAAGATAAATTCTTTCAAAAGAAATTGCTAGTTGAGTGTATCAAAATGGAGTATATCTACCCTACTGTTTTCTGGGTTTTGCCTAAGAAAGAATAATTTGTGACAGGATTCCTATACTTTTAATGCAGAGAGTGCACTTTGTGATGGGGGGTAAATTACAATTTTCCTTCTACAGCAGCAGCATTTTAAAGTCTAATATTTTATTATAACTTACAGCTAAAATTGTTTTCTATGGGAAAGAATGTTGACTTTTATCATAGAAATCAACGCAGAAATAGGGTTTTGTTTACTGGAATTTATTTTGCAGACTGTGGAGCAAAGTTACTCCCCAAACCAACCCCATGTGGAAGCATTGGTATCTGGATGTGGGAATCATGCCCCGTCCGCAGCTGGTGGCTGACACTTGGACCCCGTGCACGGTGGGCTTTGTAGCCCACATACAGCTTCCTCCAGAAGCAAATGTTTTACCATCTTCTCAGAGCAGCAGGAATGAGCTTGGGGTTTCTTTCAGGTAATTTTCAAGGTCTGTGGTGGGCAAGAAAATAATTGGAAGACAACCGCTCAAATGAAGCATTTAAGAGACTCTAAAACATCCCAAATTAATGCTTCCATCACACATATGCATCTACCAGGATAAACTGGTACTTCAAGGAGGCAAATACCAGCAAACATCCCTCCAAATGTAAGGATGGAGCTGGGTGGGGCTACACAGGCAGGCACTGTCCCTTTCACCAATCGAAGCTCTCAGGAGTGCCTTCCCCAGGGGACCCCCCTGCAAAGACTATTCTGGAGCCTTCTGTCTCAGCATGTTTGGAACTCAAAGGAGAGGTCAAGAGAGTGCACACAAGGGACGTTCAAAAATACAGAGATTGGGTGGCACCTATGGCTCAGTGGGTAGGGTGTAGGCCCCAAATACCAAGGGTGGCGGGTTCAAACCTCACCCCAGCCAAACTGCAACAAAAAAATAGCAGGGTGCTGTGGCGGGCACCTGTAGTCCCAGCTATTGGGGAGGCTGAGGCAAGAGAATCACCTAAGCCCAAGAGCTGGAGGTTGCTGTGAGCTGTGATGCCACAGCAGTCTAACGAGAGTGATAAAATGAGACTCTGTCTCAAAAAAAAAAAAAGAAAGAAAGAAACACAGAGACTGTTTTCAAAGGTCAACCTCCTTGGTGCTTTCCAGGCCTTTCCTGCAACACCAGTGGTGTCCACACCACCAGCCTCAAGGGAAGCAAGAGAGGCCTGTTGCAACCAAGTTGTCATCCCTGGGCCTCAGGGCTTGTTGGTGCCAGCCCCTCCCTCTCTGTGAGCACCTGCTCTCTGTCCACAGACTGTCAGCCCTCACACCCAGGACTCCCCGACCTGTGACAGCCTGCCCTGGGCTCTGGAGGGGCAAGAAATGAGCAGCTTAGATCTGTGGCCTGCATTGCAGGATGGAGGCACTCGTAAGGCTGTGATGTTATTGTTTTGTAAACTTTGTTATTATTTTTTTCTCACTATAGAATGACTGTGTTTGTGGTAATAAAAAATTATAAAGTTGAAATAGGAAAAGAAAATGGGTTGAGCCTGCTTTGGCCAGTTTTGCTCACCATCATCGTCTCCCTGCTTTTTTTGCCAGCCACCAGTTGCCTCAGGCTCAGCAGAGGAGCCGTCATCTAAAAGTCATCATCCCACTGCTTACACCTCTCCAGGCTTTTAGATCCCTTGGCCGGACCCACTGACCTCACGCCTCTCCCTGCACCCTGTGAGTGTTGCTCTCCCTCTTCTTTCTTCCTGGGGCTCCCCCCGGGGCCATTGTACCTGCTGTTCCTTGTGTGTGGGATGTGAACTCTCGGATGTCCTTGTGCTTGGCTCCTGCCTGACATCCCGTCCCACTCAAACATTAGCTCTGAAGAGAAGTGTCCCCATGCCCTTCCCATCCCTTTCTCTACATTACACCCATATCATTTTCCAGACAGATCTCACCACCAGTTGCATCATCTGCACTCATGACTTTTATTTGTTTTTCATTGCCACCTACCTCCTGGCTAGAGGAGATGGCAGCGGGATCAGGGCCTGGTTAGTCCAGTGCTCTGTCAGTGAGAGAAGGAGTGAGTTCCTCAAGGTCACCTGCTAGGTTAAAAGTGTGACAGTTTCTGAGAGGTATTGTTAAATTGTTCTCCAGAGTTTATGTAGATTTTTGCTTCCACTAGCACACTCAGAACTTGTCTGCAGGGAGCCCAGTTCCCGAAAGCCATGTCTGGCTGGCCACAACCACCATCTTTATCATTTCCCTCATGACCCCAGTCATCAAATATTCACTCTGTGACTAATCCACTCATTTCCAACCACCTCTTTTCAAAGTTATTTCATCATCATTCCCTTTTCTTCCAAATTTCCCTGAAGGAGATTAAGTTTCTCAGAAGGAATCAGTTGCCTTTAATGAGGCAGGACTTGCCCAGTGACCCTGAATTAAACACCCTCACTGCATGGCTCACCCCAGGCTGGTGGGCTGCCAACCTGATCTCCCAAGCTCATGTGCTCTGCACATGTGTATATTTTCTGCTCTCATATTCACAGTAGCCCAGAGAGAGTTACCATGTTTCCTTCTTTGCAGATGGAGACTCTGATTTTTGAGCTGCCTTGCTGCTAAATGCATGCACCAGGATTTGACTGTTACTGTCTCTCATGCATTTATTACTTCATTCTGTGGCCATCCTATGTGCTGCCCTGACGTGTGAGATGCACGGCATCAAATGCCGAGGATGCAGTTCTGAACAAGGCCCTGTTCCCGTCCCTGCGGACTTCATGCTTGCGTAGGGAGGAGCAAAGTTAGACAAATAATTATAACCTTTAAATTGCAACTGGAGTAAGCACAACAAAGGAGAACAGAGAGTCATTAAAACATAAATCAGGGCTTGGGGTCTCTTCTGGGGTTCATGAAAGGCTTAGAGAGAGGCAGGAAGAGGGGACCTGAGATGCTCCAGCCATCCCACCACTGGCACCCAGGTCCCACGACCTCACCACCCAGCCCAGCCCTGCCCAGCCCAGCTCAGTTTTAGGAATGACCCCAAGCAAGACTAGCAGAGGTCAACCACTATGAGAAACACACATTGTTGTTTTTAAGTCACTAAGTTTGGGGGTGGCTTTATACACAGCATAGAAACCAAAACAGAATGCAATGGCTAAACAGAAATTACATCTCACAGTTTTGCCTGCAGTCACTCGGACTGAGGTGCTCAGTAAAGACAATGCTTTTGTAGTTAACTTGCTGCCATGATGAGACAGAACATGGAATATTAGCCACTGAAGGCCACCACTCTCTAATGAAGAATGATCACTTTTACTGGCACTTGGAAAGATGGAAGAAAAAGTTCAAATCCTAATATACGTCCCCCAAACCAGGGTTTTCCTAAGAAAACAGAATCTTTTATCTATGGCTCCCTCAGGGTGATGGTGGCTAAGAATCAAATCTTGTAGTTTTCCAATTTGGGGAGGGGTGACACTGAATGCTGGACTAGGGAGACATGGGGGGCCTCAGAACCTGGACCTGGCAATGTGCCTGAGTACACTCTCCATCCCTCTTTTAGAAGATGCTATCATGTCCTGGTCACAGAGAATTACTCTGCATGAGGACAGGTCTACAATTATACTTGATCCTGGAGGTGAATTTCAGAGTCAAAACATGCAAGAGAAAGCTTCTGTGGTAGTTATAATACGTGTCTGCAGTCCTGTGGGGCCTCCCCTTGAACCTGGGTAGGGCTTTGTGAGATTCTGTGACTTCCTAAGCTTGGTGAGCAGAGGTCAAGCAGTTGTGTCTGTTTCTCTTGGGATATTTGTTATGGAAGCTTTCACCTGTCCTGTAAGAAGTCCAGCCACGCTGAGCTTCCTTGCAAAAGGACCACATATTGGAGTAGCCAAGAGGCCCAGCTGTGATGGCTCACAGATGTTTGAGTCTTTCCAGGCCAGGAGCCAGACATGAATAAAGAAACCTCTTGAAGACGGCCTTCAGTCCCTGCCATCTGACTATAACCATGTCAGAGACCATGGTGAGAACTGCCTACCTAAGCTCAGTCAAGCCGCAGAGCCAGGTGATAATATTACATGGTTGCATTGTTTTAAGCCATGCTTTGGGGTGGTTTGTTTTGCAGTAATAGAAAGCTGAAACATTCACCTGCAAAATAAATTGTAAGACGATGCTGGTAAACGTCAGGGATTTCTTGGGAATCAGTATATGAGCCCATGCTAAGGGTGCAGAAAGCAGCAGATGGATGGCTTTAAGGAGGAGGAAAGAGAAATCTCATAAGACAGTGAGATGGTTAGCTTTGTGTTAACCCAGCTAGGCTGCGGAGCCCAGTTGTTTGGCCAAAACATCAGTCTAAATGTTGTTGTGAAGGGGCTTTGTAGCAGGATTAAGATTTACAACCAGTTGATGTTAATCAAAGCCAGCTGGTCTCCTAAACGTGGGTGGGCGTCACCCCTTCAGTTGAAGTCCTTAAGAACAATGACTGAGGTTTTTTGAAGAAGAAGGAATTCTGCCTCTAGACTGCAACATAGAAGTCCTGCCTGGCTTTCCAGCCTTCCGACTCAACATCACCTTGAGTGATGTTGAGTCATCACTCAACATCAACTTACCTGAACCTCTAGCCCACCTGCCTGTGAATTTTCAGGCTTTCACAATCACATACATGAGCCATTTCCTTAAAATCTCTCTCTCCAGATACATAGATACAGGTATAGAAATGGGTTAGAAATAGATACAGATATAGATGCAGATACAGACACAGATAGGGAAATAGATGAACTACCAAGGCAAATACTGACACAGGCATTCTCTGGGTCTTATCTTTGGGGAAACTTGACTGACCAAGCAGTGAAGCCTGGCACAGGAGTGACCTTGCTGAGGGTGGTGGTAGCATATCCTTTCCAAAGGGAAGGGCACTGTGGTGGTTCTTATACCCTCATCATTAAGAACAAACATAATTCTGGCTCAGCTTCTGTAAAATGCAGTGGCATGCCACTGAAAGTGGGTATGTGAGAGGGGTGAGCAGGCTGAGTGGGGGGCTGGCCGCTGTGCGCGGGGCTCAGAGACACCAGGCTCTCTAACAGGACTAGCGGCACAGACAGACCTCTGTCAGGCACCTCTCAGATATTGCATGGATGCATGGCTTAGGCTTCCAGATGGGGTTTCCTACAGTCTCTCCCAGGGAATCTCAGGGAGGTCCCATGGCATTTGGAGCATAGTGGAACCATTACTGCTTGGTGGCAGCTGATTCTATCGCTTTGAGGAACCAAATTCTGCCAGCAGCAGGGATAGCTCCAGAGAGGCTCCTGATCCTGACATGATACCCAGCCCTGGCTGGTCCCAACCTCAGCCTTGTGAGACCTGAGGCAGAAGATCCAGTCCTTGCATCCAGACCTCTGACCACAGAAACTGAGATAATAAATGGGCATTTGAAACCACCAACTTTGTAGGAGTTTGGTACACAGTAGTAGAAAAAAATAAAACTAGTTAACCAGATAGCCTCAGTTGATGGTTGAGCTTCCTGTGTTGAGTCATCTTTAAGTGTTCACAAGCACTTGTCATCTGGTGTATTGTCAGATCTGGACAGGGCATGGTCATATCCCAAAGGCACCACTTCTCTCCCCCTTCCCTCAAAGCAGATGGGAGCCAGGTACTCTCTCACTCCTGCCTTCTGGAAACTGAGGTGAAATAAAAAAATCTAAGCCAGGCTAACTAGTAGCTTCCAGTGGGGGCTGTCAATTAACAATGCAAAGATGCTGGGCCACTTAGAGACTATTCATCAGGGAGATGGCTGAGCCAGGAGGGTGGACATGGACGAAACTTGGGGCCAGCAGCAACATTCCCAGAGATTTGAGACTCCTCCCACTGCATACACGCTTGGCTCCCAGCCCCTCTCGTCTCCTGCTCTGCTTCTGAGCCTGGCTCTTTGGATCTCTTGATTCAATGAGTCATCTGATAATCTTCCAATATGTTGTTGAAGTTAGTTAGAATCTGTCTGCATCCAAGAACGTTTACTAGTTCAATTGATAAATGCTGCTTCCCCTCCTCACTATTTGTTCTTTATATATCTCTTGGCTAAGTATTGGGGTTAATTGGAATTTGCCAATGACATGTCTGTAAATATGCTCAGTTGATCCTGTTTAAAATGAATGGCATCTCAGAGTAGTAACTGAGTGACATGAGTGCTGGCTTAGACAGCCGGTTCTCTCGTGCCCCGGTGCGGCCTGCTCTGATCATACAAGGGAGGAAAGAAAAGGCTTCTTTCTCCTATGGTTGTTCCCTCTTCCCCAGCTTCAGGGCTGTATCTGGAGAATAAGTACTACTTTATTTACAGAGAAACATGGGCTTCCTCAGAAGAATAGGAGTGTCCTCATTTTGGAGGGGACTATGACGGGAGTGATATTTGTTAAAGAAATGCACATGCATTCTAAATGGTCATCTTCCTGGGACCACATACTTGGCCCTTGACCACTTCGAGGGTGTGGAGAAAGGGGTTTGAGGAGCACTAGAGAGAAACACTGACTTGTTATTGCCTCAAATGTCAACTTTCTGTAAAGGCCTGGATAGTAAATATGTTACAAGAACAAAAGATTTTTTTATGGGAATATTTTACCACTGACATTTCTTATTATATGCATTGATGCAGGACAACAAAAGAACCATGCACGGCTGTGATTCTGGTGAGCGCAGTCTGCAGCTCTGGGGAGCAGAACATGTTCACTTAGACTGAGAAATAGGTAACAGAGTTTGTCTGTAAGCCGGATGCCAGAATGTAGGCAAAAGGTATTAACCCAGAAATGGATTTCAGAGAAGCATCATTAAGCCACAAACATGACCCAGACCCTGAGTCAGGAGCAGCCAAGTGCTGAAGTCTTCTGCTGAGACTGGAAGGCCAGAGCTGGTGGAATTCAGCTTCACCTGAAACCCAGTAGAGCACGGGGAGGTGAGGCCTCCAGTGCCCAGGCCTAGCTGCTCAGGGCACTGCCATCTCTCTGTTGGAGCTTTGACTTTTGGATTAAAAAATCCGATCAAAAGAGAAAAATTTTTTCTCAGATAAAAGGGAAAAAAGGGCTCAGAACTAGCTTCATTTAGTGTAATTCATGGATGGATGTTATAATAAAGCAGGAAGGTTAGTATGACACAGTCATTTTCCCCATTGATTATTATTAAATTCTGGGTTCACATGAGAATATCAACGAATCCTGCAGCAAATGTTTAGTGCCATGAACACGGATGACAGGAAGAGTGATCAATGTGGCACGGGGATTATAAGGAAGGGCCAGAGATGGCTTCAGCATGGCTAATGACCAGGCCCCTCAGAGAAGGGTTGGTGTTGACACCTCTGTGTGTTCCAGGGCCCATCACGGGGTCTTGACATATTGTGAGTGAGCAGACATGAGGACTGCATGTGAAAAGTACTAGAATGAGTGGTTGGGATGCTAAATCCAGCATTAGTTTGGAGAGGGGAGTGATTAGACTAGGCTGGTGGTTTTTAAAGTATGGTATTTGAAGCACAGGTAGAAATTAATTAACAAGATCTCTGGATGAAAGACCCTGAAACATTATTTGTTCTGGGTCACATCTGGTTAATATTCATTTAATCTTTTTAATAACTCTTTATTTCAGATTAATATGAGGGTACAAATGACTAAGTTTGCTTACATTAGTTTGGGAAGGTCCCTGTTGTAGTTGTGTCCCTGCACCCAGGAGGTGTGCTATGTACCCTTATGTTGTGTCCATTATGTGGGGGGCCACACCCTGAGGTTCTGGGGGGAATCCATCTGGGGCCAGGCATCTGACATGCTCTGAATACATGGCCACAACATCCTTATCTCACTGATCGCTCCCCTGAGTTTCCTGTTGATGCAGTTTCCCCAACCTTTCAGGTGGCAAGCTGCAGTTTCTAGCTTTCTTTTCATGTTCCTGAAATTGATGGGACTGTGGGAGGTACTTTGGGGGTATCTTCTCAGAGCAACTCTCTTTCTCACAGCCCAGTTTGACAGTGGATTGGATCTCTTGTGGGCTCATTTGTGAGCTGGTCAGAGTCTGAGATGGCCAGTGCTCAGAAGGACACCCGAGGCTCCCTACCCCTTCTCTTAGGATTTGGAACAGGGTTCCTAGAGGTGGGTTTTAGAGCTGGAAGTTCACATAGATGCAGGAAGCCATTTGGGGGCTTGTGTAAAATGACTAAAAGGGAGAAATTCATGGGGGTTGTCATGTTGGTTGCCAGTGTGGTGCAAAAGTAATGTGCATGTGTAAATATTACATAATGAAAAACTATTGCTTCATATGAATTCATTGAAATTTGTCTTCAGTATCTTCACTTACAAACTTTTTTTCATTCCCTCGCTACCCTTTCCAAAGGATTTCTTTGCCATCTTGCACATGTCTTTAGATCTACTTTTCTGTTGTTATTTAACTGTGTATCATGTAAGCGCAATGATACAACTCATTGACTTAGGATCCTAAAACATTTACCTCAAAGATAGGCAATATCAAATCAAAGATTAGAACCTTCTAGTTAAGTTAACCCCAAATGGTCTCTTGATGAGCTTTGAGAATTGCTCCTGACGAGGGGGAAGGTTTTCATGAAAATTTTTATCTGTGATCACTGAAAAAAGTTATCAAGCATCTATCTGAAACAACCCTTCTGCCAGGCACGTCACATGTGTTATCCATGTTGTTTGGTTTTAGTGCAAGAAATCATTATAATAAAGAAGCATGCATGGGATGGGCATACTTACACTAAAAAAATTATTTGCTATTTAAATTCAAATTGAAGTGGGTGTTTTGTATATTTATTTGTTAAGTTTGGCAAATTTGCAGTTATGCAAGGATAGAATCCTATCCTTTTGTTAAGTTCTTTCAAGAACAGAGCAAGACAAAAACCTTTGCAGCGAGGATGACTATCCTCCACTGAGGGTGTTTAGTCCATTTGGTGGGGTTGGGAGCATTCTGACTCCCAGCTCCCATCATGTACCAGGGGGGGTTGTGCCAATACTCCCAGGCCTTTCACCTCTCCAAGTGGGTCTGACTCGCTTGGCCTCACAGTGGATAAGAGGTGCTTTGTCAACACTGTGCCTCATTTGCCACTTCAGAGCATCATGTCTGTTGACATTGCAAAATAGCAGAAGGATTTGACAACAGGCCTTTTCAGAATATTCACCATGAATGGACAAAGGACAGTCCTAAGTGGGTCAGCAGCTGCCCTGGAGAGTTTTCCGGGTGAGGAATCACATCTGTTTACTCAGCCTTCACATGACCTTCACTCTACTCACCTCCGCCTGCTCACCCAGCCAACTCATCTGGACAAAGGCAGCGGGTGTGTCCCCTCCATCACCGCATTGGTACGCAGCTCCAGTCCCTGTGATGATGGGCACTGTGTGGGAGGCTTCCTGGGATGGCCTTTGAAACCTTGCTCTGTGGCATTTAAGAGGAAGTTAACTTGTCCTAATTTGTCAGTCATCAGTGGTTGGGGAGTTCCATGTGCAGTGGATCTACGTCAGAGGTTAAAATATAAAGGCAGTCAAGCCTTCATACAGCTTTTGTGTCCCTCTTGACATCATCTGCAGGGAGCAGCCACATTGTGCAATGAGCTGGCCTCTGTGACACACTGGTGGCTTGTGAGAGTTTGGTGTGGGATAGATGGCTTGAGGGTGATAGAGGGCTTTGGGGGCCTGCCATGGGCCCCATGCCATGCTGTAGAGCACAATGTTGGCTGGCCACTGCAGGGTCACTGTGGGGTTGGGGATAGTTCCCATCCCCATGATCAAGAGACAAGGTAGAAGTGTCTAGAAACCATACCACATGAGCCCAGCTGCTTCATGGAAAAAAGTCTTCCCCCAGTTAATTTACCCAGAAGAGTGTTCTGACAGGTTGAGATGTTCCATAAATATGCATGTTAGTGACTTAGGACATGTTGTACTATGAGATCATAGGGTAAAACTGCTATTCTTGGATGATGAACCACAAAAACTACACTGGTTTGGTTTTCTTACAGCAAATTGTTTATAATTAACCATCCATTGCAATAAAGACATAAATAAGCAATTCATGCCAGAAATGAAAATATCCAGTAACATAGGTCTAACCTTACCTAAAAATCAAATAAATTAATATTAAAACAAAATATTGGTTTGATTAAATATGATTTAAAGATGGTAACAGTCAGAGTTGACAACCATGTTGAGAAAAGAGCCCTATCCTATTCTGATGGTGGGAAAATATTTGGTACAACAATTCTGAAGGGCACATACCAAAAACCTTAAATATAATTATACCTTTTGACACAGCAGTTCAACTTCCAGAAATTACCCCAGGGAAATAAATATAAATATGAACAAAGTTTAGGTACACAGAAGTTCATGGCAACATAAAGGCTAAAAATCTCAGTATTCAATAAATTACTATTCCTCCATGTGAAGGAATATTTAAAATGATGACACAGTTGTAGAAAAGAAAATGTGTATAAATAGCAAAGAAAATTCTGAGAAAGAAGATGAAGGTGAGGGGTTGGTCATAGGAAGACATACTATAAAATTGGAGATTAAAACAACATGGAAATGATTCAGGAATAATAGATACATAAATGAAATGGAAGCCAGTCCATAAACAGAACCATATGTATATCATTTTTTGTTTGATTAAGAAATATATTAAAATAGTAGGAAGAGGTTTTGGGGATTAG
Source organism: Galagoides demidoff (assembly GCA_963574575.1). Lineage (NCBI taxonomy): Eukaryota > Metazoa > Chordata > Mammalia > Primates > Galagidae > Galagoides > Galagoides demidoff. Next base: position 12,381 of record CAUYQV010115235.1, read on the forward strand.
TGTTTGTCCATTAGGACCCTTAACATATACTCGAAAATAAACTATAAATTCCTGGCAGCTTTAGAGGAGAACATCACCAGTGAACAGTAGAAGGGAATACAAAAGAAATATTTTCATGCTTTGAGGGTGGGGGAGGATATCTGAAGCAAGAAGCAAATCAAATCTCTGCAGCAAGATTGACTACACATTCACCCAGCCATGCCCTGTTCCTGCTGACACATAGGATGGCAGCATGTCCTAGCCCTTGCTGTGCCTGGGCAGCGATATGTGAGTCAGCTCCGGCTGGTGGGAAGTGGGGGACAGTGAGGAGTACCATGCCCAGCCCAGCCCCACTGATGCAGCATCTGAGAGGTGTGGCCTGCACTGTCATCCATGCACTCAGGGGCAGGTAAGACCACTGGGATGGCAGAGACATAAATGAAAAACACCTCAGAGCCCTAGGAAATGTTGCTGGGACACAAACATCTGCTTTAGAAAAAAATAATTTGTGTGTGTGTTAATCAGCGTTCTCCAGAGAAACAGAACCAATAGGAGATGTGAGAAGAAATTTATTAAGGAAATTGGCTCACCTGGTAGGCTGACTGAAAGCTGGAAAACCAAAGAAGTTGGAAGCACGACTCAGTCCAGAAGGCTCAAAGTCAGGGAAACCAATGGTATAGCCACCAGTCTGAGGCCAGAAGCCTGAGAGCACTTAAAAGCATTGGTACAAGTCTCAGAGTCCTAAAACCAAAGAACCTGGAATCTGATGTCCAAGGTCAGAAGGAGAAAAGGTGCCCACTGCATAAGGGAGACAGAAGGGAAGGAAAGCAAGCTGAATGTCCTGTTTTCCACCTGCTTTGTCCTAGTAGCGTCCCCAGCTAACTGATGGTGCCTGCCACTTTGGCAGGTCTTCTGCTCCCTATCCACTGACTCCCAGGTCAGTCTCCCCCTGAGAAATACCCTCACAGACATACGCAGAAGCAATGCTTCACTGGCCTTCTGGGCATCTCTCAATCTGGTGAAGTTGACATCTAAAGTTAACCATCACAGTGTGTGTGAGTGTCATGTCACTAAGAATGGAATTTACAAATAAATCCACAGCTAGCACTAATGACAGAAATCACAAACAAAAAGTGCCATATTTGATCCCATGAAAATTAGAACATACATTTGGCAAAATAGATGATAAGCACAGTTAAAAGACAAGTAATTGGAAGAAAGTATGGAGAAACCTCAAAGAACTCAAATTAAGCCTCCCTTTTGATCCTGCAATCCTATTACTAGGCATCTACCCAGAAGAAAAAAAAATCCTTTTAGCATAAGGACATTTGCACTAGACTATTTATTGCAGCTCAATTTACAATTGCCAAAAAGCAAAAACAACCTCAATGCCCACCAGCCCAGGAATGGATTAACAAACTGTGGTATATACATACTATGGAATACTATTCAGCCATTAAAAAGATAGAGACTTTACATCTTTTGTATTAACTTGGATTGAGTTGGAACACATTCTTCCTTAGTAAAGCATCACAAGAATGGAGAAGGAAGAATCCAATGTATTCAATCCTGATATAAGGACGATTGATGACCTAGTATGTGGTGGGGGCTGGGGGAATGGGGGAGCTGGGAGAGGGATGGAAGGAGGGGGCTGGAGGGTCATGGTGTGTGACACACCTCTTGGAGTTGGGATATAGTTATAAGAGAGACATTACCTAACTAATGCAATCAGTGTAACCTAATTCTTCGTACACTCAATGAATCCCAAACAATAAAAAAAAAGTAATTGAGAGAAAATATTCACAACATATTAAAAGATAAAACATTGGTAAACAAAAGTGCTCCTATAAATCAATAATAAAATGTAAAAATAATTCAATCAAAATATAGATGAAGGATAAGCTATTCATAGAAAAAAAGATATTCAGAGAAAACTATGAAGGACAAATGTGAAAATATGCTCTATTTCATTTCTAGGCAAACTAAATTAGCAAATTATCAAATTTACATAAAATGCAAATTAAAGCCACGATATACCCAATATTTATTTGCTCATTCAGTTGGGAAATTTAAAAAAATTTGTTTATAGTCAAAGGTTTGCAAATACCAGTGTGTGGAGAAAGAGGCATCTGTACACTTCTTTTTTCAAATTGTTTTTGCAGTGGGCTGCAATTTAAAATGTGCTGACCTTGAACACATCAATTCCACTTCTCAAAGTCTATAGTAAAGAGAAGCTTAAGTAAATTTTGATACCTCCAAACTTGGAATATAATGCATTGGTGTAAAAAAAACCGCTCAATTATAAGCAAAGACAAGACCTTGCAATATTATTTGTGTAGAATGATGATTCCCCTTATGTAAGTGTTGCCCCTAAATGTCTTTGGCTAAGTGTATGGGTATTTTGGTATATCTGTAAGGAAGTTTTTTTTTTTTTTAATTGAATGGTAACTATGTACATTAATGTACTTCTGGGGTACAATGTGGTGTTTTCACACATAATCCGAAACACTTCCATCAAACTGGTTAACATAGCCTTCATGTCATTTTTTTAGTTATTGTGTTAAAATGTTCATATTCTACTCTTAGAAAGATTCACTTGTACCTTTGTAAGATAAACCACAGAAGTGATCCATCCAATCCCCCTCCCTTCACCCATTACCCCCTCCCCTCTCCCTCCCCCCTCCCCATATTCTTAGGCTGTTACTAGGTTATAGCTTTCATATAAAAGGTATAAATTAGTTTCATAATAGGGGTGTGTACATTAGATACTTTTTCTTCCATTCTTGTGATACTTTGCTAAGAAGAACATTTTCCAGCTCCATCCATGTGAACATGAAGGACATAAAGTCTCCATCTTTCTTTATGGCTGCATAGTATTCCATGGTGTACATATACCACAGTTTGTT
>CAUYQV010115236.1:0-34687 GCA_963574575.1 Galagoides demidoff
TTTTTTTTTTTTTTTTGAGACGGAGCCTCAAACTATCCCCCTGGGTAGAGTGCCATGGCATCCCAGCTCATAGCAACCTCCAACTCCTGGGCTCAAGCGAGTCTCCTGCCTCCGCCTCCCAAGTAGCTGGGACCACAGGCGCCCGCCACAACGCCGGCCATTTTTTGGTTGCAGCCATCATTGTTGTTTTGGCGGGCCCGGGCTGGGGTTTTGAACCTGCCACCTTAGGTGTAGGTGGCTGGCGCCTTAGCGGATTGAGCCACAGGCGCAGAGCCAAATCCAATAAGTTTTTATCACAAAACCAGACTTAACACCAAAACTTGAAGTCTACATCGTCACCACATCAACATTCAATATTAGTGCAAATTATGGCTTGCTGAGAACATCCTAAATAGCCTAACACCATGACCCTTGATTGCCTAAAAATAAAATAAAGTTTCTCAACAATTTTTTTTAATAGAAATAACCCTTTGATTCTAAAATTCCATTAGTGAAATTAAATATTTTATGTGATTTATTTTAAAAAAAATTTTTTTTTTTTTACCAAAAACAAACAAACACACAAACACCCAAGTATCTAAGGAAGCTGTAAATTTTTACTTACATACTCAGGTTTTAGCTTTTTATCTCCTCCTCTCACAGCCACCTTTTCTAGTTTATCTATAATGGGCCCAATCATTTCCTCATCTTTAAGCTGAAGCTCTTCATGTATTATTTCCATATCTCAAATAGGATCTACACTTTCTTCTACATGTGTGGTATCATCATCTTCAAAAGCACATGTTAGATGAAAGATTCCATCACAAGCACTAATATGAGATAAAAAAGCATTTCCCAGGTCCTGCCCATTGTGAGTTCCTTTCACAAGACCAGCAATATCCACTACATTTAGAAAGGCAGGAATTTTACTTGCTGGTTTGTGGTATTGACAAAGAAAGTCAAACCTTTCATCTGGCACAGGCACTCTATTCTCATTAGGATTAATAGTGCAGAAGGGGAAGTTTTCTGCCGAAGTCTGGCTATTGGTTAATACATTGAAGAAAGTATATTTCCCAACATTTGGCAATCCAACAATACCAATTTTCAGTAAAGCTCCAAATCTTCCAATGATTAGGGTGGTTTAATTCCATTACCTCCCTTTTTGGGGGCATCGTGCTCGGGGTAGGCAATGACACAAGGGTCCCAGCAGCGGCAGCCAGAGGTGGCAGGGGGATTGGGGGTCTTACTTTCCATTTCATCAGTTTTGCTTTTAGCTGTATCATTTCCTTTTTTTCTGCTTTCTTTATTTTTCTTTTTCCTTTAGATTTTTTCTTTATTTTTCTTTACTTGGTTTTAAATTTGATAGGAAAGCTTATTTCATTAATTTTCAGTCTTTTTCTCATGTATACATTTAGGGCTATCATTGTTTAAGTTCTGTTTTAGCTGCATTCTATTTTGTTCAATATAGGATTTTTATTACTGCTCAGTACACTATGATGTCTTATTTTGGTTATTTAATAGTATATTTCTTAATTTTCAAATACATTGATTGAGATTTTCTAATTGTCTTTGTATAATTATATCATTGCCAGTATGTGAATTCTGTGATTTGTGCTGTTTGGAATTTGTAGAGATGTGTTTTATGGCCCAGTACAAAGTTATTTATTGTAAATGACTCACATGTGTTTGGAAAGGCTGCACATTCTGCAGTTTTAGAATACAATGCTATATCTCTTCTCCATTGCTGCGTATCAGACCACCCAAAACTTAGTGGCTTAAAACAGCAACCATTTTTATTTGCTGACAATTCTTCTGTGAACTCATCGGGACTCACTCCTCCATTTGCAATTGATGAATTGGCTAGTAGCTAGCTGGCTATAGGCAGACTTGCTCACATAACCTGGCAGGTAGCTGTGAAGGTTTCACTCTTCATGTGGCCTCTCCAGCCCACCAGCTTGAACTTGTTCACGTGGCAGCAGCATTCCAACCAGGCAAGAACAAAGCCCTAGGCCTTTTGGGGCCTTGGCTGAGAAATCATACAATGTCAAAATAAGCAACAATGTCCATTCAGACTCACAGGACAGGGAAATATACTCAATTTCTTATTGGGAGGAGCTTAAAGAGATGAATGCATGGCCACTTCTAATCAACCACAGTGGTACATGGTTTTCCTCTGATAGTAATATAGACATATCAGCTTCTCTTTCTTTATTTCTGTGATTAGTATGTGCATTTCCATTCTTTTGATTTGAACTTTTCTGGGCCCTTATGTTTTATAGGTGATGTGTCTCTTATAAATAGCAAGTTTGGGGATTTGTTTTTGTCTTTATGTTTTCATCTAATCTAACTTTGTTTTTAAACTGGAGCATATGTTCTCTTAATGTTTAATAAAGTTACTGATTTATCTGTGATGCTAAATTTATCATGTTATTTTGTGCTTTCAATTTATCCTATCTGTTCTGTATTTCTTTTGCATCATGAGATGGTTAATTTAAATTTAATTTTTTTTTTTTTTTTGAGGCAGAATCTCACTCTGTCATCCTGGGTAGAGTACCATAGCATCATAATTCACAGCAACCTCAAACTCTTGGGTTCAAGAGATCCTCTTGCCTTAGCCTCCCCAGTAGCTGGGACTATAGGCACCTGGCACAATATCTGGTTAATTTTTCTATTTTTAGTAGAAATGGGGTCTCAATCTTGCTTACGCTGGTCTTGAACTCCTGAGCTCAAGCAATCTTACTGCCTTGGCCTCCCAGAGTGCTGGGATTGTAGATGTAGACATGATACCTCACCTGATCAATGGGTAATGTTATATGTCAACTTGACTGAGCCATGGGATGCCCATATGTCTGTGAGGGTGTTTTGGGATGAGATTAATATTTAAATTGGTAGACTGAATAAGCAGATTGCTATTCATAATGCGAGTAGCCTTCATCCAGTGAGTTGAAGGCCTGACCCTCCTATAAGTGGGAAGGAACTCTTCTGCCTAACTGTATTAAGCTGGGACATTGATCTTTTCCTGCCTTCAGACTTGAACTGAAACATCAGCTCTGCTCTAGTCGTGAGCCTGCCAGCCTTCAGACTGCAACTATACCTGGATATAGTTGGCTTTCCTGGATCTGAGCTCACTGACTACAGTCAGATCATGGGACTTGTCAGTCTCTATAATCATGTAAGCCAGTTCCTTGTAATAAGTTTCTTCTATATGATGACTAACAGACAATCCTGTACTTGCTTTACAATATACAGATAACTGAAGTACCTGTAAGTTTGCTCTCAGGCTTTAGGGTCTCTGTTGAAACTTAAAAACAAGAAAAATCACATTAAAATTATGCCAGGCCAGGTGCAGCAGCTCAGGCCTGTAATCTCAGCACTCTGAAAGGCTGAGGCAGGAGGATCACTTCAGCTCAGGAGTTTTGAGACGAGCCTGAACAAGAGAGAGTCCTATCTCTATTTAAATGGAAAGAACTAGCCCAGGGTGGTGGCATGCCTGTAGTCCCAGCTACTCAAGAGGCTGAGGCAACAGGATATCTTGAGCCCAAGAATTTGAGGTTGATGTTAGCTATGCTGCTGCCACAGCACTCTACCCAGGGCAACAGAGGGAGACTCAGTCTCAAATATATATATAGACCATATTATTTTTCTGTAATTTTTAAGTCTTTCCTAATTCAGATAATTCAAATGAGGATGAATGATGAGGCACAATAAATACTCAGACTTGAATGAATTACTTATATCCCTCTCCTTCCCCCAACCGCCTGTAAAACTGAAAATAAAAATAGGCCAGTTGTTCTCAAAGGTCCTCTGGAAACAGTTATCCTTTGAGTTTTCTCTCCTTCCCCATTTCCTAGTCCCTTCTCTTGCTTCACACATGCCTCCACAAGCAGGTATGCATTCCTTCCTCTCACTGCAAATCCCAGAAGCTAAAAATGGCCAAAAAAAAAAAAAAAAAAAAAAGCTATTACTGCCTGAATGCTGCTGGAAAACCCTTGTAAATGAGCACCAGCAACCTGTGACCATGGAGATGGCTTGTAATCAGCAAACCAAGGCCCTTGCCCTCCTTCCTTCTCTGGGCATCCAAGAAATGGTTGGTTTAGAAACCCTGAGCCCGCAGACTATTTTCCACAACAGCTACATAGCAGCAGCATACTATTTAAAGTTTACTCCTATAAACCCAAGAGTCCAACATTGTTAGTGTCCTGCTTATGCTTATCAAAACCAAAGTTGTGATAGCAGGCACACTAGGCTTCTTTTTCTAGCAACAGGGCAGACTTAATGTCCTGAACCATCTTCTCAACTGCAATGAAGATGCTGGATACAGCATGTAAATGTTGGTGGCTCCTATAGTTCAAGTGGCTAAAGCGCCAGCTGCATACACCTGAGCTGGCGGGTTTGAATCCAACCTGGGCCTGCCAAACAATGAGAACTACAACCAAAAAATAGCTGGGCATTGTAGCAGGCACCTGTATTCCCAGCTACTTGGGAGGCCGAGGCAAGAGAATCGCTTAAGCCCGAGAGTTGCTGTGAGCTATGATGCCAAAGCACTCTACTGAGGGTAACACAGTAAGACTCTGTCTCAAAAAAAAAAAAAAAATATATATATATATATGTGTGTGTGTGTGTGTGTGTGTGTGTGTAGCCACTTTGCTGAGCTAGCACAAAAGGAAAAGAATCTACAAAGGCCAAATGAAGTGAAGCAGGTGCCAAAGGCCCCATTTGCCTCGAGTTTCTGTCTCCATAGCTGCAGTGGTTTGGGATTCATGAAGTAAAGCCTGAAATGCCACTAACAGAGCCTTTTAAGAGACCCCATCCAAACCTGTTGACCCCTCCTCAGGGTTCTATTCTCAAGATATGAGTAGACAAGAAATAAATTTATCTTGCAAAAAAAGACAACAGAATGGATATGTTTTGATCTTGGTGTTGAGGTGGGGAAAATCCCCCCTGAGACCTTGTCACCACCAGCCAGGCTTCTCATGGCTTTGCTGTCCACATTAATCCTCTACGGTAGTGCCTTGAGATGATTTGCAAAAGGCGAAGGAACAAACTCTCCACTGAAAACTTGAAGAATTTCCCATATTTTTCCAGGGAAAATAAGCAACTTACAGTTAAAAAAAAAAAATCACACAACACACAAGGAATAAGACACTAAGATCAACAGGTAGAAAATTCCACAAGCAGCGGAATCAGGTAATGGAGAGTTTGGATGGTGGGATTACGAGGTATAGAGTACAAAATGTTTCTACAACCCCATCCTCGCCTTTTTCTGTCTCCAATGCAACCCTCCATCAGTGTCTGGCTCTTGGTTCCTATTTCTTCAGAGACACTATCCTTGCTTTCCCTTTCTTTTGACCTCTCTCTCCCAAGGCACCTTCCCAAGGATACAAAAGCATCTAAATCTTTCCCATGACAGAAGGAAAGAAAACTTGCTATCACTCATCTTGCTGCACTGCTCACAGCTAAGCCTCTTGAAAGAGGAAATAATGTGACGCCCACACTGTCCACTCTGCCCTGAACTGTGGTCCATCTTCTCCCTCCCCACCACACTCTATCTTCCCAAGTGGCTCTTACCCAGGTGTTAGCATGCTAAGGGACCAGGTCACCGAATCTAATGAAGGATTCTCTCACTTATTGTTGCTAAGGCATTTGCACTGTGGCCACGCCCTGCAGAGAGAAACTCTTTCAGCCTCCGTGACACTTCTTTTTTTCTGATTTTCTCTTCTGTCTCTGGTCATTTCTTCCTGGTCTGCTCTGAGTATTACATTTCCTCTGCCAGCTACTTAAAATACTGTTGTTCTAAAGTTTCCACTCTTGACACTTTACACATTCTCCGTGGGCATACCATCTATTCTCGAGGCTTAAAATAGCCACATGTCTCTGAGGCGTGCATGTCCTGGGATTGTAAGAAATCTTCCCAGAGGGTACTCCAACATGAACAATTGTAAGGGAATCACTTTCCAGACCCTCAGTTTCTAAGTATATATCTCCCTAGAATCAATCTGCCTGAGAATATGCCTGTGATCCAGGGGTCTTCCTACATAACCCACCTCTCACCCATCCGGAATCTGGAATATTTCCCCAGACTATAAAAAGTTCCAGGCTACCAATTTGCAAAACTGCTGTAGGTGCTGAGAAAGTGAATAACTATAATATTGGTAATAAATGGCAATAAGTGAGAAGGGTTCCAACTCGATACTTTCACTAAAACTGAAAAGAGGCCAAATGGAATTGCTAGCTGAATGACTGATTAAAAATGGTTAGGGTTTTTTGAGACATCTAGGTTGGAGTGTAGTGATATGATCATAGTGTACAGTAGCCTCAACCTAGCTCAAGTGACCCTCCTGTCTCAGTCTTCCTAGTAACCTAACTAATTTTTTTAAACACTGTTTCTATACAGATAGGGGGGTTAATCTTGTTATATTGCCCAGGCTGGCCTTGAACTGCTGGCCTCAAGAGATCCATCACTTTAAGCCTCTCAAGCAGCTGGTTGAGGTGGCTCACGCCTATAATCCTTACACTCTGGGAAGTCAAGACAGTGGAGCAGTGGATTGCTTGAGCTCAGGAGTTCCAAACCAGCCTAAGCAAGAGCAAGACCCCATCTCTACTAAAAATAGAAAAATTAGCCAGGTGTGGTAGTAGGCACTTGTAGTCCCAGCTACTTGGGAGGCTGAAACAACAGGATTACTTGACCTCAGGAGTTTGAGGTTGCTGTGAGCTATGACACCAGGAGACTCTAGCCTGGAGCAATAGAGTGAGACTCTGTCTATATTTAAAAAAAAAAAAAAAAAGAGCCTCCCAAGCACTGCGATTTAGGCATGCCTGGCCTAAAATAGTTTTTGATGATGAACCAGTGCGTGAATTGAGGCATATAATTCAAGAGTTTAAAGAATTGATGGGCATTGCTGTTACAACTTCTTTCATCTTTATCTACTTATTTCTCTAAATGAAGTTTTTCAGGATTAATATCAAAGCAATGAAAAATATTAAGGGAATATATGCTAAGCTCAATATTGTTCTAGCAATAAGTAATACTCATTCATGGATACAAAAACTAGTAGGAAAAAATACCAACTCCATCAATCTCATTAAGAGATGCATTTCCAGAGGGAGGGTTATCTTACAAAGGTACAAGCAAATTTTTCTAAAAGTAGAATACAAACATCTTAACACAATAACTAAGAAAATGACATGAAGGCTATGTTAACCAGTTTAATGAAAATATTTCAAATTGTATGTGAAAACACCATACTGTACCCCATGATTGCATTAATGTACACAGCTATCATTTAATAATAATAATAATAATAATAATAAAAGAGATGCATTTCCAGTAATATTTTACCTTTATGTTTAAGTACTGTTTATTTAAAATTCTATTTATTCTAATCAATTGTATACTAAAAATAATTATAACAAAAACTTAATCTAGAAGAAATTAATTAACACAGATTTATGGCCTCAAGCTGAAAATTTCTTTTAATAAATCCAGTAATCTTTGTTCAGATGAGTATAAAAGACATTCAAGAAAAGTCTTTCAAGCATAAAAAAGCATTACTTTAGGATTACATTTTGGGGAATAGAAATTTAAGTTCAAGGAGATAAAGGAAAGATTAAAATTTTCACCCTGTAAAGAAGTTCTTGTTCATGTATTTTTTTAAATAGATGAGACAAAAGATTACACATTTATTTTCTATTGGATACATTAAAATGAATGATGTGAAAATCTACTTGTGAAAGACCATTTATGATACATCAGATACAACATGTTTTGAAAATATTCAAATTTGCAATAAATAATTTTACATGTTAACTTAAAAATGCATCAGGTTAATAATTATACAATTCCATTTATATGAAATTCTATAACAGACAAAATTAGAATGAAAGAAAATCAGAACAATGTTTATCTCTAGGAGGGATGAGAGAGTAGATCAGTTGGAAAGGGTTACAAGGGAACTTTCTGGGGTGATAGTAATATTCTTTACCTTAATTGGGTTTGGGATTAGAAAGACAAAAGAATTTGTCAAAAATTATTAAATAATGTACTTAAAATATATGCATTTCATTGAGATAAGATGAACAAATATTTCATAAACAAATATTTGAACACTAGTTTATCTCATGCATGTTCCAGAGCTTAGGGGTGAAAGACATTGATGTCTGATATTCATTTGTAAATTCATAAAAAATGATACCAATTGACAAATGGACCAATGTACAGGTAAGCAATGTAACCAAAGCAAAATGTTTGTCATATTATGGAGTGGTGAGTGTACGGTGTTCACTGCACAACTATTTCAACTTTTTGAGAAGTTTGGACATATTCCTAATAAAATATTGAGAAAAAGTTCAAGGGGAATTTTTTTTTCATAATTCTTTTAGGGCATATGTGGGCAAAAGTTTGAAAACCATTGGCTTCCATTTATCACCATTTGCTGACAAATCTTTACCCTAAATTTAAAACCTAAACCTTTTTCTAGCATCCTAATCATATTTCCACTCCATCTGGATTTCCCACCAGATCTAAAATTCAGCAGATCCAAAAATGAACCTATTGTCTTTCCTCTATTAGTTAGGAACATTGTCAGCTACATGAACAGAACATAAAATCAAACAAAAAGAGGGTTATTTTTCTTACATAACAAGAAATCCAGAAGTAGATGACGGCTAACATTGGTGCTTTGGTTCCACAATGTCCTGGCTGGCAGGTCTGCAGTTTTTTTGGCTTTTCCTCATGGTCACAGAATGTTCTAGAGCTTCAGGCATCATGTCTGAGTTCAAGACAGCAAAAAAAGGGGAAAGGAGCAATTCCAGTGATAATTAGTTTAAAGGCTAACTTCCTTATTATGTCATTGAATATAATCCCCTACTTTCATATAATTTCGTACTCTAGTAAATGCTAACTCCAGGATGCCTTTCAGCCACCATACATGCACACACATGCATGCACACACACAAGAGCCTGGACTACAATTGGCTCCCAAAATGGCTGACTCACTTATGGGGTAATGTCATCAATAGTTCAGGTTTTTTAACTTTCCACTTTGCTGTTCTCAATTTTGGATCTGTCCTTAAGCAGATATGAAAATGAAGACAGAAACTCCAAGTATATCATCAAGATCCAACAACTTCAAGAGGAAAAAGACAGATCATTCGACTTCCCAGTAGACGCCACTCCTATCCCATTAGCCCGAACTAAGTACAAGGGAAACAGGATTATTTTAGACTACTCCTGTCAAAGGTCAGCTTCTTCTAAGACACATAGCTTTGTGACAGGGAGGGCTGGACAAGTCTGCATTCCAAATCTAACACTGTTACATCTCAGGCAGCCATCTGTCTCTAATACACGTGTGCTAAGATTGTAGTATGAAAGCACAGTAGATTCCCATGTTATAATAGGGACTCTGTTCCCAGAGTATAGAATATATAATCTTGAAATATATTTTGTCTTAGAGACATGAAATTCAAAAATATCTTTAAATTATATCATTGTTGCTTATTCAGTTGAAAAATTGAATGCCTGGATTGAAGCTAAAGAATCACCTCTTTCATCTTTGTCTTTATTTCAGCGTTTGACACTTATCCTTATTATCAGAATCAGCACTTTCCTTGTTCTGCCTTCTCTTCATTTTATTATAAATAAAATTCACTAGATATTTAAATAAATGTCCAAAGACACAGATGTAGGCAAAGGTACCTGGCAGAAACAGAAGGGCTGGCCGACAGTAACACCGTACTTACTCTGTGCCCGGTACCGTTCTAGGCTGTCTATAAATATTAACTCATTAATCTTTACAACTCTATGAGGTGGGTACTATTATTTCCCTGTTGGAGATGAGGGAACTGAGGCCCAGGCATGGTGCTGCAAGCTGTTGGGCTGAGCTAAAGCTGAGATTTGGCCCTCAGCCTTCCTGGCACACCTCCCCCTCTGACTTCAGGAGGCTCCTGCTCCAGTTGGGCTGACGTGGTTTCTCATCCTTCCCCGAAAGGACTGCTTTCCCCAGCACTGTGCTTTTGCACATTCTGTCTACCTGGACTGCTCTTCCTCTCTGCTCAGACTCATCTTTCCAGACCAGATCAGGTCCAGTCTCCTTCGCCATGCCTTCCCTGGCCTACCAGGGCTGGGAAACCTGTGGCCTTGGGGCATGTGGCCTTCTGATTTGTTCTGTAAAGATTGGATTGGGTGGAGGGGCTGCATGGGGATCTGGAGGGCCATGTGTGTCCTTGAGGCCTCCAACCCTCCCCATCTCTTTAGCTTACAGGTCTGTCTCCACCACCAGACTGTGGTTCCAGGCCCTGCTGCCTAATCATTGCTGAGTCCCCAGCACTTGCTACTATGCCTAGCTTATAATAGGCACTTAAAGTTGTGCTGAATCAACACATTAAGCTTCCTGAATTTTACACTTTCCTCTCTCCCCCATACTGTCTGACACCACATATTGTAGACATTTAGTCAACGGGAGTGGGAGCCTGATTTCCCCTCCAGCAGCCAAATTTAATAAAACAAAGCAAAACAAAAACCTCCCCCTTTTCTCCTATCTCCACATCACAGTTAAGATCATGAGAACTTGGCCTCCTTCCAAACTCTCCTATCAGTCGACCCCAGCAGGACCTGGGGAACCAGACTCCGCTGTACGGACCTCCTGAGCAGGGTGGGAGCAGCTGTCAAGGCCCAGGGCAGCCGCCTCCCGCCCCTTCTTCCAGTTCTTGCCTATTAAGGTAAGAATCCTCAGAGGAAGGCAGGAGGGGCGGGAGGGAGGGTCCCCCAGAAACGGCCTCCGCGGCCTGTGGGCTGGCCTGACCCCGAGGAACCACATCTTCTGCCACTCAATCGGGTGCTCGGCGACGGGTCCTACCAGCTTCGGGGAGACCTTATCTCTTCCACCCGAAGTCACCTTCCTACGGTTGCACATCCATGTCCTTATCCCTCAACCATCATCACGGGCACAGGGCGCTAATTAAATGGGTCCCGCGTCCCAAGTGCAAGCTCCTTCTTCGCCAAAGAGTGGCCAGCCGCGGGAGCGGTGCGCCCGCGGGAAGGTTGGGCAGGCGGTCACCCCATCAGGGGGGAAGTAGGTGGTCCGTGCGACCACGGAAGCGCAGACTTGCTGCTCTGGGTGCCTGGGTCTACACCCTCGCAGCACCCCCACCTCTCGCCCGCGGAGCCGCTTGGGGTCCTGGCAGGCCCCCGCCCCGCGCCCCGCCCCGCGCCCCGCCCCCGCCCCACGCCCCGCCCCCTCTCCGCCGGCGCCCGCTGCTGCCGGCGCTCTGAGCGCGGGCCTGGGGATCTGGGACTCGGCAGCCCGCCACCAGGACCGCAGCATGGGGCGCTTCCGCGGGGGCCTACGTTGCATCAAGTACCTGCTGCTCGGCTTCAACCTGCTCTTCTGGGTGAGACCCGGAGCCGGAGGGCCGGGCAGGGGCCGGGCGGCGGGCTCAGGGCCGGGGTCCCCGGGGAGCTGACCGCGGCGGCGCCGGTGCCGCGCTCCGGGAGAGGGCAGGGTGTTCAAAAGGCGAAGGCGAGAAGGCGGCAGACAAAGAGGGAGGGGAGGGATCGAGAAGAGAGAACCGAGAGAGAAAAGATTGATCACCGAAAAACGATGAGGAGAGGAGCTACATCGTGCTTCTGTGAGGAGCCCCTGCCTTGGTTTTTATCTCCCAGCTGGTGACGCCAGGTGCAGGGTACCAGCCCCTCCTCACCCACCGAGAGCTTGGGGCCCGGAGCCCGGCAGCCCCCGCTCCCTTGCAGCCTCCGGTGCACACACCCCCTTCCGCTCCGCCTTCCAACTGGAGCTGGGGCCTGGCCCAGGCTTGGGGAGAGAAACCCCCGCCCTTGGGGCTGCCTGGGGTGTAACCCTCCGAAGTGTGTGGACACACACCACCTGGCTATGATGGTTTTGCTTAGGAAATCGGGGGTAGGAGTGAAAATTGAGGCAGGGACGGCCTATTTCTGGGGAAGGGTACCGCTGGATGAGAAGAGGTGGTGGGGAACGGAGGGGCTTCCAAGGGGCAAAAGCATCTCCCCACAATCGCCAGCCTGCTGCCATGCTAAATGCTAATGCTCCCAGAGATGATCTCATTCAACTTTGCGGGGGTTTATTGAACTGACGGCATTCCTGGGATTAATGGCTCACAGAGAGATAGGGCCTTGACCCTTGTCTCCTGTATTAATGAGACACGATTAGGGCTAGACCATCGCTAGATCCCTGGATACCCTGTCCCAAGCCCTGGAGGATTGAAAGACAAGATCTGAAAATTGTCTTTCCTGCACATTTTCTCTTGGGCTTTCTTAAGAGACTGTCAGCTAGTGTAACTGCTCAGATAGGCCCTAGGGAAAATACAGGTCTTGCTATGGGTGAAGTGGTTCTTGGGGGGCGGGGGAGCATCAGGGGCCTGAGTGATTTGAAACCACTGAGCTGGAGCAGGTAGCTCTCCTCTCTGCTCTGGTAAAGTTATCTTCCTATGACTGCAACTGTTTAATTATTGAATGATGGTCTCCGCTTGTATCTGCCAACCCATTAGGCCAGATGGCCCAGTGACTCCAGCAACTCCAAGCTCCTCAGAGGCCAAGGGGCCATCTTCAGCATGCTTCTGCAGTGTCAAGGAGGTATTCTAGGGACATCCCCAGAAGGCTTTTGTCTGCCTGGGTATTTACATCCAGCATGCTGTAGGGATACCTGCCTTCACTGTAACTGAGGGAACCTGATTCCAGAAAAGGGATTTCTGAAGGCCATTTATGCTAAGTTTTTTTCGTGGTCTAGCTTAATTTCAAAAGCTATTAATTATATATGTCATGATAAAGTGACACCCTTCACTCACACTGCTTACAAATTCAAAAGAAGTTTTAACCCTGAGAAGGAAGTCTTAGGCTGCATGGAGCATTTATTCAGTCCCAGATCTTGTGCCAACCTTCCCAGGGATAATCAGCAGCAATTATTGAATGTTTTCAGTGTGTCAGGGACAGTACTAAGCACATGACATTCATGTTTACACTTAATCCTCACAACAGTTCTGATGTGTATTCTATTATTATCTCCAGTTTTATAGATGAGGAAACAGAGGCTCAAATAGGTTTACTTGCTCAAGGTCACACAGCTAGTGAGTGGCAGAGATGGGACTCAAACTCACCCTACCCACTCTTAAGCACTGTGCTGCATTCAGTTAATTGATGGTCCTTGAAAGTGTGGTCCCTGGACCAGAAGCATCAGAATCTCTTGGCAGTTTGTCATAAATGCACATTCTCAGCCTGTCCCAAAACTGCTGAATCAGAAGTTCTAGGTAAGAGACCCAGCAATCAGGTAATTCTGATCCAGGCTCAAGCTTGAGAACTACTCTATTAAACAACTATCAAACAAACAATAATTTATAAATATAAACACTGTTCCCTAGGCTGCTAATCTAGTTGAGAAAATGAGACCAAGGCATACAAAACAACAACACAAAAATAAGACAGTGCACCAAGTGACAAGTTTCACACTGTTGACAATGAACATGGTGAGGAAGGGAAGTGGGCACAAAGCAACGTTTGAGAGCCTCCACGTGTGAGCCACTGGGGTTAGACATGACCTTTCATATGTATGATCTAATTAAGGACTTCAGAGAAAGGATCACACAGTGGTGAGGAAATAGAAAAGTTCTCCTTAACCAGGAGATATTCAAGCTGACCCTGGAAGGCCTGGGAGAATGGAAGGGGGCAAAGTGACACACCATTCACCCTGGGGGAGCAGAGAAGGGGCGTGTGTGCCAGCATCTGACAGCGGAAACCTTCTGGCATGGGTGCACAGATCCTGAGCGGGGTGGGATTTGGACTAGCAGGGTGTGCTTGAGCAAGTTATCCTTCCTTCTAGTCTTGTTTTCTCGTCTGCACAATTGGAGTAATAAAGTTATGCGTTGATCTCATTTCCTCAACTAGATTAGCAGGATTCAGAGGAAATGTGTAAAGTATCTGACCTCAGCTTTCTATGAGCCTAATACATAGAATTTTAATTATTTATTATTAAGCATTCAGACTTGCTGCTTTTCTTCATTTGCGGAGAACAACTTACTCTCAATTTGTACTTGTTAATTTTCCCTACTAGAACTTAAAAGACTCTGAGAGTAGGAAATTTTTTTTTTCCTGTTTTGTTCATAGTTGTATCCTCAGCCCTTAGAACAGTACTCGGCACAGAGGAGGCATTCAATAAATAATCTATAGAGTGAATTCATGAATCTTCAGGTTAGAGAACTTGGTATGAATAGCTCTCTTGATTTGCACAATCAATAGTCAACTTAATCTGAAGGACTAAATCTGTCTCCTCCTGATCAGTACTGAGCTGTTTGTTCTTTGCTTACATAGATGGAGCACAGTAGGAAAATATGGGGACCTTCCCTTCCCCCAGTTCTATGGTGGGGCAGGGTGGAGGGCAGCTCTGCACAACCAAAGAAAAAGGGACAAACCCAAACAAGTACCTAATGATTTGGGGGAGAGCAATTGTGTGGGATTAATTATCTAGATACCTACCTTCACTGTAACTGAGGGAACCTGATTCCAGAAAAGCTCCACCCTAGTTTCTGAAGTTGTTTTTTCCTGGTTGGAGGTCTTTGTAGGAAGTTTGGGGAAGGCTCAAAGGACAGTTTTCCTGGGAGGACTGGCTTTTGCCTTGACTTAAAGGGTAACATGTACACACACCCTTAGCAGCTCCTGTGCCTGCCCTTCTGAGGTATAAGGTCCTCTGGCGACAGCACTTCCTTTCCTGTCAGAAACTCACCAGAAGCAGGCGTGGAGAGGGGGCAGGGTATGTTTTGTGATCTGTGACTTGACAAATTGTTTTGCAGCCTCCTCTGGCAGCTTGGTTTAAGTTTCCCTAGGCTGTGCTCCTGGTTGTATAAACATTCAACTAGATCCTCCCGGAGCCAGCACAGGACTCCTTGGTCCAGGGCAGTTGACTGTATTCATTGCTGCATTTTTAAAAACAAAAGAAAAGCCTAGCCTTTCACCCCACTAAATTAATTTCTGTTACCACGGTCGATGCCTAACAAGAAACCCCTCCCAACATCAGTCTAAATTCTGACACTGCAATCAGATAGCACAGCCTATTCCTGTGCCTTTCGTTGAAATCACCTTTATTTTTTTCCTCCGTTGCATAGCAATATAAATAAAACACTACAACCCACCCGCATATGTGGGTTTAAAGAAAACCCTGGGCACTGTTTATTCCTTGGTTTGTTGTTGTACGCTCAGAGTTTTCCTATCATTGTGCTACACTAGCTGCTCGGTGTTATCCACCGACAGGAAGCAGGGCGTTCATTGTTGAAAGTCAGACGCCATATATGGCAAGTTTGAAATTACTCTCCTTTCCTCCTCGCCACCAGTAAGGCAGCTTTGGGTTTTCACTTGATACCTAACAGGTGCTTTAAGGAAAGACAGTGTTTCATTTGCTTGCGAATGAAAGAAGTTTGACTCAAATGAAGTTTGTAGATGTTACCTCTGCCTCTTTCTCAAACTAACTTCCCAGCAATCACCTATCAGAAAGACTGGTTTAGGAAAAAAATACCTACAGAAAATATTCTTTGAGGTCCACCCCAAAGCTAGACCACCCTAGAAGGCAGATAGGAATTTCTGCAGCCTTGCTGTGGTATAGTCTTCATTTTTTATTTCTATCAAGGCAGGAAGAGGGCAGCAGTGCTCTGCCTCCCCTAGTGTGGACAAGAAGGACCTAGTGTTGCTGGGAGGGACAAGGAGTCTGTCATAGGGGCCAGTCTGTGGAGGCTGGAGCTGGGGTTCTGGTAGACCTCAGACAGATCCCTGCAGTGTGGCACTTCAAATCCAGGAATTCAAAGCCTGGGAGGTGGATACTGGCATCACACTACCTGAGTTTATTCCTGGCTCCATGATTTACTACCTGTGAACCTTGGCACGTTTAACATTTTTTGAATCTCAGTTTTCTCATCTGTAAAATGGCCATAAAAAGTACTAACATATATCTGTGATCTTTGTGTAGATAAAATGAATTACTATATCTAAGGTAATAAGTGTGGTACATGAACATAGTAAATACTCAATAACATATTAGTAGTCCTCACATTTAAATACTATAAGTACATAGGGAAAGTCGAATCTGGAATCCAAGAGGTTCCTAAAGATAAGGGGAAGCAAACAGGTGGCCCAAGGCCAATCAACCAAGCAAAGTGGTGAGTTTCTTACATAGTTTATGAAGGGCATGGAGTGATAAGGAGAGATCCCTTCCTCGGCAATCAGTTCACTCAGCAAACAAGGGCTGCCCACCTTCGAGGTGCCTGACATCCTGCTCAATGCTGGAGATCCGAAGATGACCCAGACACATCCCTTGATCTTGATGCGCCTGTGCTGGTTTTAGCCTCCATTTTACCTTTGATTGTAGTTTATTCCCTCTCTAGTCTTTGCTTCTTGAGGGCAGTCCTACTCACATCCCCTTCCAATCCCTCCGTGCCTGGCAGGGTCAGCATGCTCTGGCCAACAGGGGCATGTGCACTGACCCTAGTGCAGGACTCCTGTGCCCCACCCTGCCTCTGTGCTATCAAGTGCGGGGGCCAGGAGGAGACAATGGGAAGGCATTGGTGACCAGTACGCTTCACTCCTTAATATGCATGCAGGCCACCTGGGCATCTTGTTTAACTGCATCTGCTGAGTTCTACATTTCAGCAAGCCCCTGGGTGATACTCATCTGGGACCACACTTGGACAACCACTGTTTTAGATGTGGCCTGAAGGGATAAAAAACCAAACAGTGGCACTTGTTTCTGAATGGGACAGGGAGGACCCCTTCTCTTGGCTTGCTCACTTGACTGGCTTTTGGCAGTTCTCTTAATTTAGCTGCCATTTCACCTTTTAAGTCCCTTTTTTTGCACTAGTGCTTGATGGTTTCTGGAATGGCCAGGAGGCCACTTGTCCATTGCACTTCACTGTGTTATTCTAAAATATCACCTTTGGGCCTCCAGCCATGTGTAACAAAAGAGAACATGACCTCCACCCCCCAGCTTTCATACTGACAATGACAGTTAATGTCACAACACAGCCATGATGCTCTGTAGATCACTGAAACAAGCCATGTCATGGTTGCCAAGCAATTAAGGAAAGAACAATGCCAGCAACAAGGGGGTACCAGATGGGTGGGAGCACATCTCACAGTTACAGATGAATTTACCTTGAGTTACATTGGCCGGCCCTTTACATCAACTTTAGATTTGATGGAAACAATCAAATTAATATTCATTTGATGTTTTAGTTTACAAAATGCTTTCACCTGCATTATCCTACCTGATAATGAATCACAACTATCCCATGAAATAGTGCGAATTATTCCCATTTTACAAATGTGGAAGCTGAAAGTCAGGCATGGTAGATAATCTGTCCCAAGACTTCTGATTTTAACCCCTGTGCTTTTTCAATGTTCCAACCTATTGGGGTCTATAAGAAATGCTACTAACTGGGAAAATGTGAAGTCTGTGAGATTATATCCGGTATCAGATGTAGTCCCGATGGATTCCAGAAATGCAGGGATGGACAGACAGGATTCTTAAATATTGGCTAACCATAATGATCCTCAGGCATATGGGAAAGGCAGGAGAGATGCTGAGAACTCTACTGCTCAGTTCACAGCAGAGGAAAAGTAGGAGGTGAGTTGGGAAAGGAGACAGTTTAACAAATTAGTCTCAGCAGCAAAATCTTGAAGATGAATAGTAAGTGCTATATAAATATAAGCTGCATGCCAGCTGCTTTCCTGAGCATATTTTATTGTTAATCCCTTTAATCCTCACAACCACCCTATGAGATAGCAGCTACTATTACTCTAGTTTACATATGAGGAAACAGAGGTACAAAGATAGCAGCTACTATTACTCTAGTTTACATATGAGGAAACAGAGGTACAAAGATTACAAAGATTTGAAGAGCCTTGCCCAGGTCCCAGAGTAGCCAAAGGCAGAGCTGGGCCAGTGTGTGCGTCCCCGAGTCTCTCTAGGCTCCAAGTCTACAGACTAATGGAAAGAGGTGATTGAGCCATGACTTGAGCCAGTGAGTTTTAGACCAGTACTGTCCAATACAGTGGTCATGCTACTGATCACGTGAGGCTATTTAGATTAATTAAAATTAAACGAAGTGCACCGTTCTGTTTGTCAGTCCCACTGGCCACGTTTCAAGCGTTCAGTGGCCATAGTTGGCTACAGTATTGGTCAGCACAGATGGAGTACATTTACATCATTGGAGAAAATTCTATTAGACAGCTCTAGCCTACGTTTAATTATTCTTTCATAAATGCATCTTTTCATATGTTTCTATTATTGGGTCTTAAAAACACTAACGAGGGGAGGACATGGTTTCTGTAAAAGGCCCCTGACTTTCTGGTACAGAAGGGTTAGGAAACTCAAGACAGTTCCAGTGGTCTGGAAAGGGGGAGCATAGGGCTGAAATGAATGTGAGTAGAGGAAGGTGGCAAGAGAACCACAGGAGTGAGGCTTTCAGTCTGACGGTAGCTTCAGCGAGTTTATCAGCAACATAGCAGTGCAAACGCTGGGCTCTCCCTATTTGGCGTGTGCGACATGGACTCGTTTGATCTCTTAAGGAGGCGGGTTTATTCTGACCACTTTGCAGGTGGAGAATCTGGGGTTAGAGAGGCCAAGTGGTTCTCCTAAGACCACAGGGCTAGATACTGGCAGAGCCTGATTCAAACCCAGATGCCTCGGACCCCATGTGTCCCCCCGCAGCTCCTCCACAACACAGTGCTGCACGTGAGGGTGGGTTTGTTATGACCAAGGACATTGTCGTTCACTCTGTGCACACAAAGAACTAAAATTTCTGGAATAGCAGTTGGCAGATGTTCCACTATGTGTACCAAGCTCTGTCCTCTCCTTTGTAATGGTGACTGGGAAAGAGTAAGCTTGTGAACCAGGGGCAGAGATGGCAGGATTCCCCCTGCCAGGGCTGGGCAGGGCCAGGGGTGTGTTAGAAGCTGCCAGCATCTTCCGGGGAGCTGACTGAGTCTTCCTGCACAAGTCTTCATCTGGCCAGTCCTCTGTGAACCAGCCAGTGCTGCCCCTTCCTGACCTCAAACAGATCTGGTAAAATTTCTATTTAAAAAAAAATCTCTGTCACATTTTAACCCATATTTTCATGATTTCTGCTGGATTCCATCCAAGGTGACTCTTATATATTTTACAGAATGTTTTGGGTTGTTGCAATCTAGCCCGAGTTCTACCTGAAACTTTTTTTTTGGTCTTTCTCTCAACTGTAACTGGGAAAAGATCATTATTATTGGCCAATATTTAAGAATCCTGTTTGTCTGCTCCAAAGTAGTTCTGTCAAACACTTTGAAGAATATTAGGCTATAAAATAAGTACTGTTTAATGTCCCATCTTGGCTAATGTCTCATCTCTATATAGACAAGGTGTCACATAGTCATTGGAGTGTCCAAGGTATGTGATTGTGTGTTCAGGGGACAAGCCTAGAATAAGAGATGCTGGAAGGAGAAAGCTCAGAATGCCTGGGAAAGACCGTTGTTATCCTCCCAGAGCTTATCCCTAGGGAGGTAGGGTGACATTGAGAACTCGTCACTCCCTTGGAGTGGATTGTATGTATTTGGTCTTTGCTTGATGGAGCCATCTGTTCTCTGGAATCATTACCAAGCAGTCTGTGACATTTGTCTGCCCTAGGAAGAAAACTACACAGGTATAACCTTTTTCCTTACTCTTGCTGTTTCCTACTCTCCTCCTCCTTTTCCCTTTATTTTTTAAGAGAAAAGGCATTGTGCAAAACCGCTGAATAAACACACTGCATTTTCCACTGTCTTTCTGTAAATAATCTGCTCAATTATTCACAGCCAGCTTTTCCCCCCAGGTAAACTCCCATTCCCCGCCTCCCCTCACTCCCCCCACACTTCTAAACCACCTCCCAGCAATGTCAGTTGATCCCTGCAAGTTAACTTTATAACACCTAAACAAAAAGAAGACAGTGTCTCTGGCACAAATAGGCAGCCTGATGTTCTTTCCAGAGATGAATAGAACATTCCTGATTCTATAGTTTGAATTGTACACCAATGCAGAGAATTAAGCATTGACTGATTGTAACATGTACTCTTACCTGACAGAGGTCTTTCTTAGCGTGAACTTGTTCTTGTGAAATTGTGTGAGGGAAATGGGCAGCGCCTGTGGCTCAAGGAGTAGGGCACCAGCCCCATATACCGTGAGTGGTGGGTTCAAGCCCAGCCCCAGCCCCCCCAAAAAAAATTATATGAGGGAAATAATTTAGAAATCAGAAAGCCACATGGCCTTCTTGTCACCATGTGCTGACAAGTCCTGCTCCCACTTCTCTCACCTGGTCCTGATGTCGAGGACCCTCAGCAAGGTCCCTCAGAGGCCATTTGGCATGTCATATGGCATTCCACTTTTGTGGGTTTTTTCCTGGTAAAATCCTTGCTTTGAGAAAGTGCCATCTGAATCCTTGCCTTGTTTTCTCCACATAACAGGATGAAAACCTTCAGAGCTGGTTTTCCTCTTTGAGAAAATTAGTATCATCTTCCAGAGCAAATGTGCTTCTGACTCTTGCCTGCTAAAAGGATAAGACCCCATTACCCTCAGGGTATCATAATGGGGTTTACAGTCAGATCAAGAATCCTAAGTGCTCATTATGTGATTCCATCTGGGGTGAGAATTGCCACCAAGAGCAAGTATAAGCTTAAAAGCATTTAATGAAAATTCTCGGTTGGAGTATCATTTTCAATTTTGTGTGACTTCATCCCAAAGAAGAGACTTACACTGCACTGGATTATATATACACCCAGTGTTCATCCCATGTTCATCTCAAGTGCAGTGTGTGTGTGTGCATGCATGCTGCTTTAATCTTATTAAATATTCCTATGTCCCTACCAGTAGAAAACATAGTATGTATAGCTGCTGTGTCCATGCATGGCGCTGGGCAGACATCCCCACAGGCTTAGGAAAACACAGAACTTACACTACATGCTCTAGTTTTGTTTTCTCTTCCTTTGTGCAAGCGTTTAGCTGGGAACATTCAACAGTGTATTCACCCCGTGCCTTCCAAGGTATCCAGAGTGTGTTCCAGGTACAGAGGAATTTGAAAACAGTACCTTGTGAGGTCTTATTCCCTTGGAGACTTGTGAGGGAAACTTTATTCACAATTGCTCCTGTCAGCCCATTTTAGCTCAAGCAAACATTTGAAAAATACATCATAGACTGGGTGGCTTAAATAACAGAAGTTTATTACTCACTGTTGTGGAAGTTAGAAATCGGGGCTCAGAACACCAGCATGGCTGGGTTCTGGGGAGGGGTCTCTTCTCAGGTTGTAGACAGCTACCCAGTTGGCCTGTCCTCATGTGGTGGAGAGACAACAGGAACTCCCTGGTGCCTTTTCATGTAAGGGCACTGGTCTCACCATGTTGTCTCCATCTTCATAACCTTCTCTAAACCTGGTGCTCTCCTAACCAAAGGCCCCATTGAGGGTTAGGGCTTTAACATGGATTTGAGGGGATACAGTTCAGGCCATAACGTAGCCTAAGTGGTTCCCTCCATTTATTCATTTGTCGAATGTCTGTTGGAAGTCTTCTCTGCCCCACAGAGAGGAAAGTGTTTGGGAAACCAGCAATATAGATCCTGTCCCTGCCCTCACAGAACTTAGGTCTTAATTAGAAATATGTATACAGAAATATTTAAGTAGAAAAGGTTAATGAGCTATAAAGGAAGATACCAGGGTTGGCTTCTCCAGGAATGACCGTAGAGCTAAGAGCTGTTTGTGTCAGCTGGGGTGAGGGGGAGGGGGAGAGAATTATAAGCCAAGGACACAGTAAGAGCAGAGGCCTCCAGGTGGGAGAAGAGCCTGAAACTGGTTGGGGCATCTGAGCACCATTAGTTGTGGTTCCTACTCAGGTATAAGACAGGTGCTGTCTAGAACTCCCCTAAGGGATAGTTTATTGCCCATAAAAAGAGGGGCTTTGGCTGGGCGTGGTCACCATAGAGCAGATGGCATATATTTGCTCTTTGTGATCCAGCTGGCTAGTGCGGGGGAGGAAGGGCAGCTGGGCAGACTGGAGGAGCCACTGGGGATGGGAGTGATTTGTGCATTCATATTGCCTCTCAGCACCAACCCCCTCCAACAAGACTGTGTCTTCCAAATCACCATGTTTGCAATTCAGAAAAGCATTTTTTTTTAAAAGACTCTACAAGAGTTTATTCTATGTCCTCGTAGAGTAACGTTTTATTAGCAAACCCAGGAAAGTGGAAATAAAAACAGTTAAATAAAATTAAAATCCATTAATGAGCTCTGCCTCATGCTAAATGACTTGTTTTAGGCAGACGGCCATTGAAGGAAACTTTTGTCCATCCACTTTGCTTTAAATGCTTTCTAATCAGGTCTCAGTCTTGCCTTCTAGATTTTTAGTTTTAGAACACAAACTGTTTTCTCTAAAGACATATGCTTACAGTTTGAAATTTTGCGTCCTACAAACTCTCTGGAATATGGTTAGCCACTGAAATAACTTGCCCGTGAAGAGCCGTACGATAACTGTATCTGATGATTCTCTGTTTAATGATGTGAACTTACATGTTACTGTCTATTCCTTTCACTATTTCTTCTTATCTTTTTTTCCCCTATTTTTCTTCTTTTCTCTTATTAAATAGTGGACACACTCTTGCCCCCACAATTCTATTTGATGACATTCTCTGAGTGCCTTGCACAAAGCTGTCTGCAGAAAAGGAATAAGGGCACAAGGAACAATGCTTTCCAGAATCTTCTCGTGTGGATTCTAGTGGGCTGTTTCTGCAGGGCTGGGTTTCCTCTTGGGCTACCCAGTTGGGATTAGAGTCTCCACGAGCCCCTGAGGTCCTTGGGAGAAGGACTGGATCGTCCTGACCTCTGGATCCTGGCTTTTGGCTCACAATAGATGCACAATAAATGTTTCTTAAATTATTAACACCAAAGTCTAACTCATACTTTTGTATAAGAAGGTCCATTTCTGGAAAAATAACTATATTTCTGGTTGTAATTGTTCCAAAGGCATGTGGCTTGGGATTGGTCCAGGAAGCAGGGCAGCGCTCACCAAGGTTCTTTAGTAGGTCCAGTGATTCTGAGTGGTTCTCGCCGCCCTCCATATCCAGGCCTTAGTGTCCTCTGTCTGGTCCTCAGCTGCTCAGGCCTTTATCTCTTGCTCCTGATTATTTGCCCCTCCTTTTCCCTGATCCCTCCCCTCCCCTTAGGACCCCCCCTCCCCACTATGGAATTTCCAAGGTAGTAGTCAGTGAGCAGCTAGTCCAAGTCTGCTCCAAGTTCCCTCTCAAGCCCTAGACTCGGATCCCCCAAATCATCTCCTTCCCTACTACTGCATCCAGCTAAGAAGAGGAAGCCAGTAGCCTTGCTTCTGCCTGGAGCTCTCTCCTGCTCAGTGACTTCTAACTCATTCTTGAAGGTATAAATGGAAATGTAATGGCTTGTGCTGCCCGCCAGCTTCTGTGCTTTGCTCCAGTCGCGGGCGGCCCTTCCTCTGCCACACACTTCCTGCACAATGTCACGTTCATTACTCTACATGGTTGTCAAAGCGTGAGCTGTGTCTTCTTTATCATTGTTTCCCTGATGGTGAGCCCAGTATCTGGCCTAGACCATACTTGATTCTTAATAAACACTCAAGGAAGAAAGACGGGGAAGAAAGGAAAGGAGATGGGAGTGGAGGCAGGAGAAGAAAAGAAAAAGAGGCAGCTTCTTGTTGGTGTTAAAGCTGGCCGAGGTGCAATGCTATGTCTCAGTGCAAAAGAGTGGCTGAGACTGAAAGAAGAGAGAATGGGGACATGGAGAGGTTAGGCCCCCTAGGGTTAAAACTTAGGCATAGAGGGGCTTGCAGGCTTCCCTCAGTTCATAGGGAACACCATCTTTTCCAGCTCTATGGAAGTAGAGAATGGGGAGAACTTAGTGATTCTTGCTGACTCACTTTGTTCCTGACTGGACTAGAATTGGTGTGATATTTCTTCAAGCAACATCTAGCATGTGGTAGACCAGCCCAAGTCCCATGAACACAGAGCATTCCGTGAGCCTTGCAGGAATGATGAGTTTAAAAGGACTGGAGGGCTACATGGTCTCTGCTGATGCCACTTTCCAAAGCAGGGATCACCGACTTGTCACAAGCAGCACTAGCCATGACCAGGCCCTCACCACGGTGCCCCAACACAGCGGGTGGCAGCAGGCTTGGAGGATTCCCTTCTACACAGTGATGACATTCAGTTAAGCCACAGTTTCCTTGACCCAGGAGGGAACCCGTGTGGTTTGGGGATGGGGCGCGTGGGTAAGCAAGCGCAGATTTTTTCCAATTGCCCGATGGCTTTAAATTGCAACCTCTCTTTTAATTTTCCATTATGCATCAAACACATCTGTGCCAGAGCTGGACAAATGTATTCCGTCTGGGAGGACCATCCCAGACAGCTATAAATTAGAGTTCTGTGTACAGAGATTCCAAAAATGTGGCCTCGTGGTAGGGTGTCCCTGGGACCGGTCACTCCTCCGCAGTCTGCTCGGAGGCTGCTGGCTTTGGCCTGATGCCTCTGTCAATAGATGTTGCTTTGTGTTGGGAAATTCCGTCAAGTTGCCGCAGAGACGAGGGTGTGCAGGGCTGCCGGTGAGGCTGGCCGGGTGCTCCTAGGGACAGAGCCTGCTTGAGGGCATCACTCTCTTCCTGTGCAGGAACCGTGAGGACCTCAAAGTTGGTTCCCTCCCAGGTTAAAGCCTGGCCTACAAAGACCCTCCCCACCTTTTCTGGATTGAAAAACAACAACATCACTTAATGCTTTTAAAAACCAATGTTTTTAAAAAGATATAAGAAAATACATCCTTAATGAGAAAACTTAGACGATACAGTGAACAAGGGGAAAAGTTGCATGTAATCTCTCACCCTTCAGTAATAAATATTGCTAATGGCAAGACTTCTTTCAATAGCTTTCTGCATCGTGCTGCCCTTTTTGAAAATGGAGAAGTCTTTCAAAAGCTGGTTGAGCCCAGTTACTTTAGCTGTCCCTCACATTATCCAACTAGTACTTTCCTCCAAGTACTGGAAACTTTTAGTTATTCCACAGGGGAGACTCCAGCTTTCAGCACTCTGCCCCTCTGACTCCTCCTCACTGGAGTCACACTGCTTTTCTGAAGGAGCTATAAGGGGAATAGGCCTTGGGGGGCAGAAGTGAAGAATGATTTCCTTGGATAAATGCGGCCAGATAGCCCTAAAGGATGGGGTCAGGTCCTTTATAAGCCACCCCCAAGGACAGAAGCATCCTGCATTAGAAAGCCTCTGATCTAACCCAGACTTTGATATGGCATTCTCTCATTAGGCCGCTGCTCTTCTGACTTTTGTCCTCTGACTTCCTGTGGCTGGCATCTGTATACGCTCTGCTCTGTTTGGGCAGGGGCAGCCGCACAGCAACTGGATGGGCTGGCAGAGTCAGGAGGCTATTTTTACCTCCCTGCTTACTTTCCCATAGTGCCGTGAGCCCAGAAGGTGCCCAGTATGTGTCTGTTGATTGAATGATACAGTGAAATTCAACAGTGGTGTTTGTGGAGAGAACACCCTGGCTCCAGCCTTCTGGCTTGCAGTTGTGACAGTCCTGTGATGGCAGAAAGGGCTTTCTGCTTCCATGCTGAGCCTCACAAAAGCCTTCATAGTGGAGAAGGAGAGGAAGCGGGTGATGACTCTACCAGCCGCCAGCCTGCCCAGTACTGCCCGCGCCAGCCACTCAGCCTCTCCATGAGCCACACGGCACACAGACCATGCTTTTTCAGAAAATTATTTTTTCCTTCCTCACTTTCCATGGAAACTCAAAATAGCAACCAAAAAAGAAAAGAAAAAAAAAAATGACCAGGCTGCCTCCCTGCCTTCAAATCCAGCCCCAGGCAGGGCAGTGACATGTAGAACTGGGGGGAGCCAGGGTCACAGACACCTCCAAAGTGGCTTTCTAACTGGGGACTGTGCACTCATGAGGTGTGGGTGGGTGCTGAGGTTGGTGTATTTTCTGCCAATTTAGAAAAGTGGGGTCTTGGAGTTCATCTTTCTCTCAGTGACCTGGCAGCTGAGACGCAAGCACCTCTCACCATGGAACTGGAAAGGAGGGCCAGCGTGCCCCACAGGGGACAATGAGGCAGAGGGCAGGTGCCCTCCAGGGGAAACACTCTGGGAGCATTGTTTTGAGATGCCTTCTCGCTGTGCTGTGTGTGCCCATGACCGCAGGGCATCCTGGCAGGGTGGAGAAACCCTGTCCTCAGGATCAGGAAAGCCAAGTTCTAACTTCCCATCAGGGGCCTAAGGGGCTTTGAACACCTCTTCTCTCCTCTCTGGGCCTCTGCTTCCTCCCCTACAAAACTTGAAGGGTGGGCTAGGTAAATTCTAAAAGGGTAGCCCCATCCAGCCTGGAGCACTCTGTGCCAGGGCCTGCCCTTACATCTGTGCACACTGTCCCCTCCCACTATAAACACCCTCTTGTTTACCTTCCAGCTGGCTGGATCGGCTGTCATCGCTTTTGGGCTATGGTTTCGGTTCGGAGGCACCATAAAGGATTTGTCATCAGAGGACAAGTCCCCAGAGTATTTCTATGTGGGTGAGTGACTCGGCTTTCCTAGCTTTAACCCAGGATAGGTCTGCCCAGAGGCTTAGAACAGAACCTGCACTTGAACTTGAGTGGGAGGAGGAGGGGCAGAGGGATGGGAAAGAGGTAGAAAGGAGCCAACACCCGTGGCCCTGTAGGCTGCACCTGACCTCAGAGATGTGCGCTGGCCAGTGGGGCGGGTGGGAGGGCTGATTACCCTTCCCCTGTACCCCCTACAAGGTCCATCTTCCGCTCTCCAAAACAAGGGAAGGCCAGAGCCAGCAGCTTTTCTTCTCAGGGAAAGTGCTGCTTTACTTCTCAATGAAAGACAAAACATAACTTCTCCAGAAAACATAACTAAAATTCATTTCAAAGAATAAGAAGACTCCCCTTTGCCCCCTGAGTAAGATGGGTATACCACAAGCCTGTCATTCACTAGTCTATCTGGGATGACAGGGGGCCCTCCCAAGTCATTTATTTTGTGATCTTATATTTTAAATTATTTAGAGTGGAAACATAACTCAAAATGAAGAGTGACATCTCAAGGTTTGGAGGTGCTAATCTCAGCCCCTCTACCCCTGGATAGCCCTGCCTCTGGCCAGCAGTGGGAAGGGCTAAGGAGTCACCGGCTACTCTGAGGCTGTGCTATTGGCAGGGGCTGAGCATTGCTGCCCTGGATTTAGCTGACCCACTTGTGGCCCTCTCCTGTGGTCTTTTATTACCTCCAGCTAGGTGGGCCTGGACTCTAGATTTCAGAAAGCCCAAGACCATTGTCATTATATGTGACACACCCCATCTGACTGGTTATTTTAAGATCTGCACCAGCCATAGAGTAAGCTTCAGTTACTTCAGTGACGCTGCCTGGGAAGAAGCAGGTCCTGCACAGGCAACTTGCTCCAAATCCCAGGAAGACAAGAGTCTCCCCCAGGAGAGAGTTCAGCCGCCCTCTGGACTGTCTCCATCATGTGCTGATGAAGGGTGGGCACCAAAGACTCTTCCTACACAGCATCCTCCTCTGAGGAGAAGAGCCGATCACCAGGGAAACTATCAGAGGAAAGTAACAGAAAACCTGCTAAAGACAACTAACAATAAGGACATTTCACAATTCATGAAATCATTGATGCAGCTTTTTGTAAAACATCCAATTATTTTGGATTTCATTAAGAAAGAAAAAAATGCTGCCAATTTAACTATGGCATGCCATAAAAGAAGCAGCCTAAGATGTTACATTTCAGAATTGTTAAAATCTTAAGAAAAGTACAGCTCAAAATTGGTAAAAGAAGAGTGGAGGTGTGGGATTTCCTGAATTAGTTCAGGGCTCAGGGAGCCATTTTCTACCCTCTCCTGACTCTGCCATCCTCGCTCTATCCTCAGGCCTCACCTCTATGATTAAAAGACAGCTATAGTGGCTCCAAACATCAAATTCTTACACTGCAAAAAAAGGAAGTTACATGGAATACAGCCCTTTTTAGGAATGAATAAAACCTTTTTGGACATCGCAAATGCATTAACCCTACGAGGGCAGCTAATTGGCCAGAGTTACACTGTGCACTTCTGCCCACACCATGCACGGCCAGGAGGAGGATTACTACAGTGGCTATAGCTGGTTCTGACTAACGGGGGACCAGGAGTGGCCCAGGCCACTTGGACTTTGACTCTTGGACAAGATTGGGGTTTTATGACAAGGAAAAGTGGAGAATTCTGCAGTAGAGTAAACAAGGAAATGCCCATTTCCACCCACGTGGTTTGGTGGTGCATGCTCTTCCTTCCAAAAGCAAACACACACATTTGGTGTGTTCTTCCTTGGGGGACTCTTGGCTCTGAAAACCTCCCCAGACACATTCTCCTATCCTGGCCCTGAGTGCTCCAAGGATGAGTTCAGCCTGTCCTCATCCTGCACCACCTCCAGGAGTCAGTGTGTCCACCCAGCAGAGGCAAAGAAGCAGGCAAAGGGAGGCGATGGAAGGAACACACCTCCATGCCACTGGCATTCCAGAACTGCTGATTTCATAGCTGCAACCCATGGGCTCTAACTCAGTTTTAGCTCAGCCACAACTCAGGGCTCACTGGATTGACCACAGAAAGGTTCACACCCACTTTAATGGGATTCTTGCCTGTGTAGATGTATATAGAAGAAATGTTCTGTAATTAATACCAGATGACAGTCACAGTATATGGCAGGTGCCACACAAGTGGTCCAGACGAGCAATTGAATTAAGAAGTGGGGACTGGTGGTACAGGCTCAGGGCTCA
Source organism: Galagoides demidoff (assembly GCA_963574575.1). Classification (NCBI taxonomy): domain Eukaryota; kingdom Metazoa; phylum Chordata; class Mammalia; order Primates; family Galagidae; genus Galagoides; species Galagoides demidoff. The sequence continues at coordinate 28,808 of CAUYQV010115236.1, forward strand.
CTGGGCTTGAATGGGACTTGGCAGGACAGGTGGGTTTTCGATGGACTGAGTTAGGGAGGGCCTTTTTCATGACTCTTAATGAGGGTTGGCCAGTATATGGCAGGCAGCTACCGTCTTTTTCCTTGCCCATGGAGAATATGGGTCACTGTTCAGGACACTCTCGGGGGAGTCTTCTTAACCCCACTCTCCCCAACCATTTACAACAGATGCTCAGGCTGAGCCTTATTTTCTTTCCCTACTCTGAGGTCAATAGTTACTTGATGTCCAAACATATCAGTCCCAATGAAACAGTGGGAATCGTTTGCTCCTAAAATTTAGGAATCTTGGGATTTGGGGGTAGCACTTAGTCTGTCTACTCTTACATACTATTGGGTTTGCTGTGGAACCCTATTCATCTTATCTTCCTCAGGTATTATTCTAGAACTTTTCAGCAGATGGCATTTTCACTGAATGCCTTTAGTTTAATGAGGAGTCCACCCTTAGTTAGAACCAAAAAGTGGGAAAACATCAACCAATTCAGTTACATTCACAAATCCTTGAAGTTTTTTGGTGGTAACTGCCTTAAACCTGCCACCTCCCCACCCTCCCCACCAAGTTTGGAGGATTTAAATTTCTATGATGATTTTTTTCTGAGATTAAACTGACATCTTTAAGCAATAGTAAAGAAAAGTTGTTTTAAAAAACCATCAAAGGTTAAATGAGAAACAGTTAAGAGAAGCCGTATCCCTGTCAATGATAATCAGTGTCTGTCTATTTAAAAGTCTCTCCATGGCTATTTTTGTTTTTTGGATGTCACTAAATATTTGCTTTCATGTAAGTATGGTTATATATTCAAGCAGGAATGCCTCTATTCTTTCCATTTTTTTTGCCAGTCCCTCTACTTGAGAAAAAAAAAAAGTAACCTATCAATATAACCTAAATATAATCCAGCAGCCAGCAATTATGGTCCTGGGCTCTGGGGTCACACAAAAAAGCATAAGAAGCCTGTAATTGACCCCATGTAACTTACAATACATTTGAAAAGACTCACAGACTTGATAATTTAAATTATAATAAAACTAATGTGTCACTAAATGCCAACCAAGGGTTTTTAGCAGTGAGTATATTAAAGGTCATTTAAAAACCAGCATTAGAGTTAGTTTTTATTTACATTTATAGCTAGTTAGACTGGACTGTAATCAACAGAGAGGAAGGAGAATGGGGTCTACAAAGGTTGAGGGGCAGAAAAGCGTGGGAATGTCGACTGGGCAGCAGTCAGCTCACCCAGACTGCACCAGGGGCTGTTGCTGGAATGCACTGCTTCCAGACACAGTGGAGAGTACCATTAGGAAGATGGGGGGAGCAAGGACACGTTGGGGGGGCCTTGAGTATCAGTTAATTTTGTAAGCAGTTAGACAGATCATCTGGGGCTTGGGGCAGAACCTGATCTGCACTACACATAAATGATTATTCTGAAAAGGAAAAAAAAAGATTATTCTGGCAGCAGTGGAATAAAAGGGGAGACAGAGGACAGAAACAAATATGATGGGTCATTGACATTGTCAGGCTTGAATAAATAAGAACATCACCCACAGCGGTACCAGTAGGAATTACGAGGAGAGAGGCAGAAAGGAAAAAACTGTATTCACCATTATTAAGCCTAACTAACCAAACTCAGGGACAGCAGAAATGACAGTGGCGAGACTGAGCAGTGATAGAGTTGAGCCTACGAGTAATAATCCACCGGTGTCAGGTGGATACGTGAGTTCCAGGAGTGAGCAGGGCGCCTCCTGCGCAGCCAGAAAGAGGGCAGTGGTTGCTGTCTCTTGCTCCAGAAACAAAGTGCTGACAGCAATTTCACAGGTCAGAAAAAGTTTGTAATGATTTATTAAATCAAAAAAATTGGACAGACTCCCACAGATTAAAGTGAGCACTCACCTTCATGTTGGTATTTAACCAGTAATGTAGCAAAAATCAGAATTGGGCATTTATCAATTCAGGAGATTCCTGTGTTGAGTGGGAAGCTGAACTAGCTCTGTCCAAACATTCCTGATGCTGTTTCCTAATGTAAACCAAAGCCGTGTGCATACTGTCTGAGAAATGAGGAATGAGGGGTTGTGTCGTTTCTTTATAGACAAAACTCCTAGGACTCTTCCTATTGTAGATCACCAACTCCTACTCAAACTGACTTGAGCAAAATAGAAATTTATGAATTCACATAACTGACAGGTCCAACATTAGCGCCAGTCTCAGGGACTCAGGTGATGTGAGTGGAGCCCATTCTGTAGCCACCTCTCGGCCCTGCTTTCCTTTGGCTCCATTTTTAGGCAGGTTTCCTCTCCATGTGATAGAACAGCTACCCGTGGCTCGAGGCTCCATCTCTGGAGTAACCCCAGTGGAAGAGTGTGTTCTTTCATTCCAGCAAATTCAACTCTAGTCCTGTGCCTAACTCTCATTGGCAATATGGGCTCTAGTGCCCACTTGCTGGTGAATGCCTGGGCATCGTGCCTACCTTGGAGCGTGAGCTGAGTCAGCCTTCTCAACCACAAGGACTGAGAATACAAGACCTTCTTTTATCTAATACAAAAAATGAAGAAATGAGTCCTGGGTAGGTAAAGCAACAGCCCCCAAGCAGGGCCTCGGTGGTGAGGGGCAGGGATGTGGTTTTTACCCACCCTCAGCTCTTCAGCCACATCTCCTTCTAAGCCACCCCAGAGTGGCTGGTGGTGAACATGTTCATGGTTGGTGCTCAATATTTAGGGATGTGGGTTGTCATAGGAACTTAGCACCAGGTAGAATAAGAAAACTAAAGACAGAGGGTAGGTGGCTGGGACTGGCAGTCAGCCATGGCTTCCAATTTCCTCTGGTGAAGCTTAGCCCCAACCTCAGGTCTGCTGACCTGGGCCAGCGCTTGCTCTGGCTTGCCTCTCTGGACAGTGGTGACAAGAAGTCCATGAAGTCAGAGACCTTTTCTCCACTGCGAATATTTCTTATACTATAGATAAAAAGAGCAACATCCATGTTTGTAGAAAATTTTTCTTCAATAAATAGTTATCAAGAATTAGTTTCAAGAAATAATTCAGTAAATAATTTTCTAAATAAGAAATGCTCTTTAGCAATAAAACAAGATGAAAAATATGCCAGGACACCAGGTATGGATTTAAGTAGCACCACAAAGGGTGTGGTAATAGGGCCTTAAGAAAGAAGCAGTCCCAGTTTTTGGAAAATTTCACTCCATGTCACAAAGCACTATTTAGTGAAACGGTCACAACTCACTGCAGCCTCTACCTCCTGGGTTCACGTGATCCTCCCACCTCAGTCTCCCAAGTAGTTGGGACTAGAGCTAGGTTTTTTTTTTTTTTTGTATTGTTTTGTTTTGGGTTTTGTGTGTGTATGTGTGTGACAAGGGTCTCACGAAATTGCCCAGCCTGGCTTTAAGTGATTCTCCTGCCTTAGCCTCTCAAAGTGCTAGGATTATAGGCCACTATATCTGGCCTTAAGTAGTGCTTAAAGATATAACGCCTCCCAGCTGAGACGCTTCTTTCTGAAAGGCACTCCAGGAAGACACATTGTATACCTGCCTCCTTCTGGGTAGATGATCCCCTGTACTTTGTAAGAGAAATTTCCCCATATTTAGGAGGATGCTTTCTTCTCTGGCATCCTTCATTCTCTCTCCTTGGTGATAGAGAGACTTGCCCCTCCTGTGATAAAGATCAGACTTGATTTCCAAGCCAGGCAATGGTAGATCCTAGGACAAGGCAGGAGGACTCAGCAATGGGAAATGAGGACAGGGAGGGATGGTAGTCAGACTGTCACCTGCCGATTCTTCTCAAGGACCTCTGGGTCGGGGCCAAGGCCTGTAGGCCCATCTGGGGTCTCTGTGTGTACTGGCTACTAAGGTGGAGAAGGGAGAACCTGGCAGGAGTAGAGCTGGCCTCAGGAGGGCTGGGGTTGCTCATGGTTTCCTGGCCACTCATCTCTTCTCAGGGCACTCCTGGGAGAAGCCCCTGCATCTTCCAAATTCCAGCACCCTGCCCATCTGACTTCCTGCCACCCTCTCTCTCTGGCTTGCCTCTTGTGTAGGCAGATACCCCAAGGTGGGGAGTGATCTCCACAGCCCTGGGGAAGCTGGAGATGCTGTGCCAGACATGCCACTCTCTGTGTGCAGAGTGTATTAGTAGGTTCTTTCCTCAGGTCTCCAGGATGGCACCTGACTGCAGCTATCTCTCCCTGTCGAATTCAGTCTCTGAGCCTGGCTTTGACCGTGGCTGGATGTTGTGTGTAAAGGAAAGCCTTCTAGTCTGAACATTCAGGAGCTAGCTTGTCTTTTAGGAAACTCTGACCCACCCTGGCAATAGTTTTCACTGCTTGTTCTCAGTTGTACCAGACAGTCTCAGTAGCTGAGTAACAGGGAGGTACTGGAGCTTACACTGTCCTGACAGTTTCTCCAAAATATTTTCACCAGGAGTTGGAGGAGATAATCATTTCCATACTGTGGATAACAAAGCTGACCTAAAGCCATGGCTGGCAGGCCTGGATTTCTGGCTCCTAGCCCTGCACTGTCAGGGGAAAACCCAGGAATCGTCAATTCCAGATTTCCCGAGTGCTTTCCTCAAGCAAGAGAAAGAACCCTCTGGCCATTTGTAAATCACAAATGAACTAGTTTCTAGCTAAGAGAGCCAGTGTTCTGAGTTCCTACTTAAAGTGTAACTGGGAGCAAAGAGTGTGCACTTCGAATTAAACTCCCTTGGTCAATTCCAATTTTGTCCCTCTCCGGCTCATGCAATCTTAGGTAAAGCACTTAACTTCTTGGGGTGTCAAATACCTCAGCTTTGAAATATGAACATACCTAAATGCTATACCAGCTGCATACTGAGCCCTCAATAAATATTGGCTATTGATGGGTGTAGCATTCCTAATTGGGAAGTTCAAAATTACCCCCAATCTGAAACTTTTTGAATGCTGACATGACATTCAAAAGAAATACTTGTTGGAGAATTCTGGATTTGGGGTTTTCAGATTAGGAATGCTCAACTGGTACAATGCAAATATTCCAAAATCCAAAAGCATCTGCAATGGAGCACACTTGTAGTCCCAAGCATTTTGAAGAAGAAATACTCCGCCTGTGGGAAATGAGGGCATGCCGAGGAAGGGGCCTCTGCAGAGGGGCATGATTACCAGGAAGAATGTGGGAAGAAAAAGTACAGAAGGGGTTTAGATGCCATTCATTGGAAATGAGAAACTCGTGTGTAGTACTGAGACTTCTCAGCCTGCAGGGTCTTGAGATGATGTCTGTCAAGCACAGAGGTCACCCAGAGCAGGCTGACCCTGCCAAGAAGTGGAGGACTCCCTGAGACATGGTTTGCAGTTAGAGAGGTGCTCAGTGATCCATAGCTGCTGCTGCTGCTGCTGTTATTCAGAAAGAACTCAAGTCCTTCCCCTTTCCAAGCACATAGTTCCACCGAACATTCTAGATATTTACATAATTATGTGCATTCAGGGGAAACTGGAAGGGAGTTTCTATACAGAGGCATAAAAAAAATTTTAGCTGCTAAATAGTTACATAAAAACCATCTGCTGCCAAAAAGCCATTGAAATTGATGACCATGGCTCAGCGCCTGTGGCTCGAGCGGCTGAGGTGCCAGCCACGTACACCTAGGGTGGTGGGTTCAAATCCCCAGCCCGGGCCCACCAAACAACAATGATGGCTGCAACCAAAAAAATGGCCGGGCGTTGTGGCGGGCGCCTGTGGTCCCAGCCACTTGGGAGGCTAAGGCAGGAGACTCGTTTGAGCCCAGGAGTTGGAGGTTGCTGTGAGCTGTGATGCCATGGCCCTCTACCCAGGGGGACAGCTTGAGGCTCCGTCTCAAAAAACAAACAAACAAACAAAAAAACCGAAAT
>CAUYQV010115237.1:0-11886 GCA_963574575.1 Galagoides demidoff
TTATACCTTTTATATGAAAGCTATAACCAAATAGCCTAAGAATGTGGGGAGGGGGGAGGGAGAAGGAAGGGGGAAATGCGTGGAGGGAGGGGGATTGGAGGGACCATTTTTGAGGTTTATCTTACAGGGGTACAAGTGAACTCTCTAAGAGTGGAATCAGAACGTTTTAAAACAATAACTGAGAAAATAACATGAAGGCTGTGTTGATCAGTTTGATGGAAGTATTTCGGATTGCATGTGAAAACCCCACACTGTACCCCAGAAGTGCATTAATGTACATAGTTACCATTCAATAAAAAAAAAAAAGAAAGAAAGAGAAAAGCTACTGGACATGTCTTTTATCTTCTTCAACCCTCAATTTCGTTTCATCATCTGTCAAACCAGAAGAGTACAATCCACCCTTCAGGGCTATCATGTAGATCAGAGGAAATACAGGCGTCCCAAAAGTTGCCCCTGAAGTCACCATACATAGGGAAAGTGGGAAATTGTAGCTAAATATTCCTTTATTTCCAAAATATTCATTACAAAATTGTATTAAATATTTAAAAAATGTTCTTAATGTGTTCGCCATCTCTTTGTAAGATTTTATAATGAATGTTGTGTACATTCAGCTATAATTTCCCAATTCCCTATCTATGGCAAACTTTGGGACACCCTGTAGCTTGTAGAAAGGGCTCAGTGAGGGGTGCACATGTGGATCAGTAAAATATTCATATGATTGATTAGCCTTACTAAAGACACAGCCATCAGGTCCAGCCTGCTCTGGACGGGATAGGCACAGGGATTCTAAGAGCCAAAGGTCTCCCACTTTTAGAAAATGTCCCTGGAGTGAGACAGCCTGGAGGCGGATGCGCCCTGATGCTGAGCACCCCCTAGGCCCCCCTGCAGTGTATGAAGCCAGACCCCTCCCAGGTCTCCTCCGTCAGTCATGCAGAGGACACAGGCCCTGATCTTGCTGCTGTCAGCCCGGACTCTGCTACAGACCCCAACCCCTGCCCCACACTGAGGAGGGTCCCTCTGGGCCAAGGCTCCTTGAGTGCATTTCAGGCCCATCTTCACCTTCAGAGTCACTAGAGGCAGCAAAGATGTCAACAGGGCCCAGAGCAAAGGAGGAGAGGGTGTCCAGGCAGAGCCCCCTGGTCCAGGTTAGCCAGGAGCCCCAGGCCTCTCCCCCTCAACACAAGCAGGTTCAGGACACAGAGATGGAGATGATAGTCAGGGGCAGGGGTGAAAGAGGACAAAAGGGGCTCACTAAGGCTGTCAAAGGTGTGGGGGAGGGGCAGGGAGGAGCTCCCCTCTCCCCATGTGTTTTGAGTTCAGGGCTGGCTTGCAGCTCTGGGCCCTATTTGCTTTGGAAGGGCCTCCAGTTAACTCCTTCCTGCCTGGCAGGCCACTGAGATGGGCTGGAGACAGTGGGCTTGGGGGCTGGGAGGCAGTGGCCAGGCGAGGGAGGCATCCAGGGGGTGCCAGGGATGGGAACCAGGGCCTTCTGCAGGACTGGGACTAGATGCCTCCACAAAGTGTGTGCCCCGGGCACCTTGCTCGCTTCCCATTAGGTTCTGCCCTGGCTCTCACCCTTGCACAGACAGTCACACCTACTTGGCACTCTGCAAAGAGGTGTGCATGCATGTACACACACACACACATACACCCTGCCAGATCCTTAAGCTCATTTTTTCCTCTTATCTTTCATGGAATCCAGCCAGCCATCTACCACATCCTCACATGGGATGGAGAAACTGAGACTCAGAGAAGAGGGCCCACCTGGAATCCAAACTTTGCTCTCTTTCCCTTGGATGCCTGCTCTGCGTTGGACTTGGGGGCTTGTTTCAAATCCACCCCCTTCTCCTCTGTGCAGTGTGGCCTGGGTGCAGCGTGGCCACCAGCTGCAGGCCTGGAGGTGGGGGGCCCTTGGCTCCATTCTCCTCCTGTGGTGGGGTCATACCACTGCTCCCAAGTCTCTTCCATCCACATCTGATCAGAGTTTAGTGAATATGTGAGGCAAAAAAAATACTGCAAAGTTGATTCTTAGGACTTGGTGGTGGAGGGGTCTTTACCCCCCTGTGGACACCCTCAGGGATAGGTGAACCCTACAGGGCTCTTTAGATGCCTGCCTTCCTTAGAGGACCCCTCAGGCCATTTTTTGTTTTTACTCACATTTTAAAAAAATTAGCGGAATAAAAAAAGGCAACCAAGTTCCTCAGGGCTGCAACAACAAGAGCTAATATTTACCAACTGCCTATCCCCTACTTCATGGATGAGCAAAGAGAGGAAGGGAGAGCTGCAGCCATCTGGCTGAGCCTAGGCACCCCCTAGGGTGGTCCGTGCTCTTAGTGGCTTCTACAGCACCACCACCGTCTTGGACGTCCCTGGTGTCCCAGGCCTTGTGAGCAGCTCTGCACATGGGGCGCATGGAGCCGTGATTTGCTGACTGGGTGAACACACAGAAGGGCGACTCCAGACCTCTTTTCCTTTGACTGCAGGAGGACCCTCCCCACCCCCAGCCTTGTGCAGCATGCACCAAGTGTCCGTGGGGAGGCAGATGGAAAGGGACGTGATGAAAGAGAGGAAGGAAGAGGACCCTTGTTTGTTTATCAGCAAATATGAGCAAAGCCATGTGCCGGCTCGGCGCCTGTGGCTCAATCGGCTAAGGCGCCAGCCACATACACCTAAGGTGGCAGGTTCGAATCCCCAGCCTGGGCCCGCCAAACAACAATGATGGCTGCAACCAAAAAATGGCCAGCGTTGTGGCTGGCGCCTGTGGTCCCAGCTACTTGGGAGGCGGAGGCAGGAGACTCACTTGAGCCCAGGAGTTGGAGGTTGCTATGAACTGTGATGCCATAGCACTCTACCCAGGGGGATAGCTTGAGGCTCCATCTCAAAAAAAAAAAAACAAAAAAATAAAAATAAAAAAACAAAAAAAACTCAAATACCAGACCTTTCCCAAAGTATGATATAGCCTGAAGTCTGAATCCTTTGGAAGGAAAGCACTATGAGAGTCTTATAAGAATCTGGAGGAGCTGGGTGGTGCCTGTGGCTCAGTGGGTAGGGCACTGGGCCCATATACCAAGGGTGGTGGGTTCAAACCCAGCCACAGCCAAACTGCAACCAAAACCAGCCAGGCATTCTGGCAGGCACCTGTAGTCCAAGAGAATCACCTAAGCCCAAGAGTTGGAGGTTGCTGTGAGCTGTTAGGCCATGGTACTCTACCGAGGGCAATAAAATGAGACTCTGTCTCTTAAAAAAAAAAAAAAAATCTAGAGGAGCACACTCTATTTCTAAGAGTTCTATTAAGATTAAGAAATCTGGGGAGGCGCCTGTGGCTCAGTGAGCCGGCCCCATATACTGAGGGTGGCGGGTTCAAACCCAGCCCCGGCCAAACTGCAACAAAAAATAGCTGGGTGTTGTGGGGGGCGCCTGTAGTCCCAGCTACTTGGGAGGCTGAGGCAGAAGAATCGCCTACGCCCAGGAGCTGGAGGTTGCTGGAGCGACTCCACTTCACTCTACCGAGGGTGAAAAAGTGAGACTCTGTCTCTATGAAAAAAAAAAACAAAACAAACAAAAAAAAAGAGTCAGTCTCTAAAGACAGCCAGGTGTTGTGGCAGGTGCCTGTGTTCCCAGGTACTTGGGAGGCTGAGGCAGGAGGATCTCTTGAGCCCAAGAGTTTGATGCCATAGCACTCTACCAAAGGCAACAAACTGAGACTGTGTCTCAAAAAATTAAAAATAATTTTAAAAAAAGATTAAGGAATAGATCAGTTCTAATAAAATCAGGAATAGTGAGGCCCTGGTGCCTACCACACTAAATTCCTACTAAATTCAACAGAAGATGCAGGCATACTGTTCTTTTGGCATTTAAAGCTCACCAAGCACTTTGGCAACACCCAAATTAGCACCATTATAAAAATTTTGCAATCCTGCCTCAAATATTCTAGAAATCTACGTCTGGAACCAGAGAGAATGATGTCCTCTTACCACCACAGCCCAGTGCTGTTCTTATTCCTCCTCCACTGATCTCAAATGGCTTAAGATCTCCTAGCTGTGTTATATAAGTGATGAACCCCCCTCCCCATAACATATAATCCTTTGCTAGCCAAAAGACTGAAAAACACATAGACCCACACTCTGTTGGGTACCAGGGATATAAAGCACTTAAAGGGTAACTAGCCCCCAATTTCAAGGATATCATCAGTGACAACATTTAAGAGTCAGATGCTTCAGCAGTACATTTTGCTGACCATGTGCCTGGTGCTGGCAAAGCTGTCAAAAGCAACAGTTAGCAGTGTTGGGCTGGTGTTTTAATGTTTCCCAAACAAAAGCTGTCTCAATCACAAGTTTTAGATGGACAGCTATAGTTCTTAAAGGATTTTAACTGCCTCCCCGCCATAGCCTCATTATAGCAAGATAGCTCATTGGTATAAACAGGTTAGAACTCTAATCTCCAGGCTGTTTCTGTACCAGGGGCCACATGGACCACAGTCTGATGAGGCCTTTCTCTCAGGATCTCTAAAATGCAACTTCCTTTATGTTGTTCCAGACCTGTCTAAATATCCATCCCCTAAGGACTAAGTTTTCAAAGCATTGCAAGGGGAAGGAGTTTAATACTCATCAATAGCATTGCTAATAACAATTCTGCCTTATATTTATGAAACAGCCATCCATGGGAACCTATCAACATTCAATAGCAACTATTCCCCTAATGTCCTTGTGGGGAAGTCAATTATTGTAGGGCAACCAGACTACTCCCAGCTCTCAATGATCTGTTCAGAAAAATAAAAGGCAATGAGAAAAATTCAAAACAGGAAATAAGCCTAAAGTAATTCCTATCTGATTTTGAGATGTGCTCACTCTACTTGTGAGTTGTTAGGATGGGGGAAAGAAGCATATAAGAGAGGAGGGGGAGCAAATTTGCCTAACAGTTAAGCTTTTATGTAAATTCAAATTAGCTTATGTCTACTGAACACATGTCACCTGACAACAGTGGGGGTGGGGAGTCTACATTCACACATGACAATCTTCCACAAAGATTGAGAACTGACTAGAAGCAGATGACCTCTTTTCTCCTAAAATATGAGTGGGGATGCAGGCTTGTAAGTTTTCTTTACCCTCTTAGGATTTTCTGAGGAGTGTATATTACACACATTTAAAACCGATCTTTTTTTTTTAGAGACAGAGTCTCACTTTGTCGCCCACGGTAGAGTGCTGTAGCATCACAGCTCACAGCAACCTCCAGCTCTGGGGCTTAGGCGATTTTATTGCCTCAGCCTCCCCGAGGGGCTGGGACTACAGGCACCCGCCACAATGCCCAGCTATTTTTTGCTGCAGTTTGGCCGTGGCTGGGTTCGAACCCACCACCCTTGGTATATGGGGCCAGCATCCTACTCACTGAGCCACAGGTGCCACCCTAAAACTGATCTTTCTACAGGAATAATGGTCAGGCACATAGTTTTAGACAAGGGTAGGGAAACTTCAAAGTGACATATAATACATATTTTAGGCTTTGTGGGCCGCACAGTCTTCCTCACAACTACTCAATCGGCCACTGACAGCATAAAAGCAGCCATGGAGTGTGGCTATGTTCCAATAAAACTTTATTTACATAAAAAGGCAGAAAGTGAGATACAGACTATCAGCCATAATTGCTAACCCTTGGTTTAAGAAAGTTCTGGTGGACACTGAAGGTTCCGAGGCAGCACTGGCTTCCCTGGCATTCAGTTGGCCCCCATGGGAGCTGGTCCACTGGAGAAATAAATTGCAAAGCTTGATTAAACATTGTCTTCATTCTAAAGATATGGAGACAGAGACACCAAACAGGATGGGTGAGACTGGAACCCAGAACAATTCATTTCCTAGTCCTGTTATGTCCTGGAAGAACATAAAAGTTAGCAGGCTCTTCTATCCACTAGGGGCTCTGAGCTTTCTTAGAGTTGACCTTCATATTTCTCTCTATTCTCTTCAGCCTTCCTCTTTCCTAGCCCACACTCATAAATATGAAGCCAGTCCTCACTTTATGAAGCCATCCCTTATACATTGAATGGTTGCAGACGATGATTCCCGCTCTTTATACCATAACCCTTTTTACAAGGTCTAATATATCTTGTGAAGAACACAGCAGGGTGTGTGGTGGGTGATAACTCACAGCTCTGTATGTTACATCACTTTGAGATGGGCAAGAGAAACAATGACGACACTTAATTGTTCCTGAAACCCAGTCCCAGCTCACACACCTTTTAAAAACAGCTGGGCTTCAGAGCCCTGTTTAGAAAGCTCATTTTAAAAGATGAGGGAATAAAAATGCAAAAGGAGGCCCTGAAATTCTGAAACCTGCAGTACTGGTTTCAGATCAATCTGGGTTTGTTCTTTGAAGCCTGAAAAGGCAATGGGCTCTGGCCAACAGTGCTCTCACCTTGGCTAGGTAGAGGGAATAATAACAATATAAGTAGCAGCAAACACTTTTATAGCACCTTCAATGTGCCAGGCACTGTTTTAAGCACTTTATTAACTCATTTGATTCCTATAATGTACATATGCTTATTTTTATTTATTTAGTTATTTGAGACAGTCTCACTATGTGGCCCTTAGTAGAGTGCCATAACATCAGAGCTCACAGCAACCTCAAACTCTTGGGCTTAAGCGATTCCCTTGCTTCAGCCTCCCAAGTAACTGGGACTACAGGCGCCCACCACAATGCCTGGCTATTTTTTGGTTGGCGTTGTCATTGTTGTTTAGCAGGCCCAAGCTGGACTCAAATCGGCCACCCTCGGTATATATGGCTGGTGCCCTACTCACTGCACTATGGGTGCTGAGCCATATAATGTACATATTCTTACCCACAGATGAGGAAAATGGGACACAGAGGTTAACTTCCTCAAAGCCTTATAGCTGTTAAATAGCAGAAACCTGAATTTAAAACCCAGGCATTCTCGCTCCCAATATCATTATTTTAAGGATTCTTGACTGCAAGGGGTTTCCCTTTACCTTATATATGCTATTGGCCTAGGGAAAACCACCCCAGCTGCTTCCCAAAGGCTAAGGAATGGAAATAATGTGAACACACATGTACGCTGAAATTAACATGCAAAAGATCTGATGTGCCCCAAACCAAAGGCCAGATACATTCCCCTAACATTTGGCCACAAAGAAGACTACATGCTCAGGCAACTCTTTCCTTCCATTTTTCTTCTCTCCTGCCTTACTGAAAAGCTACAGAAAATCCCAGTACTCACTAGACAAATACTGTATTAACACCTCTGGGATATTAATAGGTGGAGAAATGATCAGTCACCTCACTCTATAAGCAATAATTCACCCAACTTGCCCTAAACCATCTGACATGTTATACAGAGTTGTCTTGCTTTCTTCATGTTTACCAGTATTTTAGGGCCTCTGGCCTAACAAAAGGAGGTCACATTCCTCACTTTTACAGCAAACTGCTCTTAAAATATGATTGCTAACCAATTTCTTGCTTCTACACAGGCAGGTTTTTCTATTGATTTCTACTAAAGGTAACTAAAGTTCTGGTGCCTGTTGTTCTGCTAACTTCCCTGGGTTCCAAGGGAGCCCAAACAAAACCAACAGGTTTGCAGTCTTGTGGTTTGCTTTATGTTCATCAAAGGCATGAGTTTATCTGAGCATTACCTTACTCTATACCACTGGATTCTATGCATACTTTTACTACTTGGTCACCATCTTGCTACCAGATTTGACCAAGTTTCTGCGTTCCAAGATGTGTGGCTAACCTACAGTGAGGTGGTCCAGATAGACTTGGAGGTTTTCTTCCTCAGAGACCCTCTTAATCTCATTCCTACCTAGCAAGAACCTATAGTAGCACTGTGGCAGCAAGAGGGGGCTGTGCAGCAACTAAGTTTAGTAATTACCAAAAGTTCAGGAGACTCCAGTTTAGAGAATGTCATTAGCCAGTAAGATGGCAAGGACCATGACTTTTGTACATTTGGTAGAGACTCAGGCTTTGGAAGTGTGCAATGATCTTTTCACATCTGGTGTGAATCAAATGCAAGCCTCACTTTCAACTTATTGCCAACCTCCTCATGGAAGTAGGTTCTTTTTCCCATTCCTAAGTGCTCGCATTTGTGAGATCCATCACAGCTTTGAGTGTGAAAGAAAGGTTAGGCTTGCTCCTCCCTACTTTCCCCACACCCACCACATCAAGCTGTTATTAAGAAACCGTTCTAGTGCCGTTCAGAGTGTGGGGTGTTTGCCACTGTGTACTTGATTGTAGCCCTCACCCCCATTGCCACGTTGGCTGGTAATGCCCAGGACAAAACAGCTTTGGTTAGGGAAGGAGGGAAAGGCAGTGAGCAAACTGCCCAGGTCCTATACACACATCCAATGGTTGGAATGAGACAGCCATGTTAAGCAGGTCAATGATCTGGGAACATACAACTTCTGGGCAAGGAGAAGAAGGCAGGGAATCGGGAGCATAGCCTTTGCACTGTGGTAAAAGCCGTTAAACTAACTTACTTCAACGGGCTGAGATGAAATCAGCTTCAGGAGATGGCATAAAGGGAAGCGCACGTGAAAGTGGTGGAGAATGGAACTCCAGCGCTGCAGAGAGGGATGCTGGGGCCAAACTCGAGCAGGAGAAGTAACACATGGCTCCACGGGGCTCTCCTCCATGCCCCTCCCCCTCCCCGTGCAAGCGTCCAGCGCCCACCGGCTCCTCACTCCCAACGCCAGCCCTGCGCACCGGGCGCCCCCACCCCGCGCCACTCCTCCTCACACCTCGCTCCCACCCCTGCATGTTCCACTCACCCCCACACGACACCCCTGCCTACTTTTCGGTTACGCCCCCAAAGCCACCCTCCATCTGCCAGGTCCCTCCCCTCACCTCCCGGCCCCGACTCTCTGCACATTCCGTCCCAGCGGTGCACCCCACGTTCACAGCTCCTAGTCTCGCTCCTTCAGCCCTCGCGGACTTTGAGAGCCCCTGTTTCTCTTCCCTCGACCGCATCCACTTTCTCCTCACACTTTTTCCAGTACCCCTCCCCCCGTCACGCGCCCTCCCTCCCCCAACGGCTCCTCCCCCGGCACCCGCTCCAGGCCCGGCTCACCTGCGCGGCCACCCCCGTCCCGGCGCTGGTGCGGCTGCTGCAACTGGAAGGGGACCGTCGCCCTGAGCGGCTGCAGCCCAGCCCGAGGGGAGCCGGCCGGGGCTGGAGGAGAGCAGCCCCGCCGGAGCCCCCCGGCCCCTCCGCGCCCTGGCCCCCAGGCACCTCCGCCTCTGCCGCCCGCTGCGGCCCCCGCCATCGCCCGCCCGATTGCCTGCCTCGGCCCCACAGCGAGCCCCACACAGCCCCCCAACCCCCGCTGCCGCTGCTTATCTGCCCTATGGGGCGGGTACCGGCCGCCTCAGCCCAGAGCTGTTATTGGCCTACAGAGACCCAGACCTCCCCTCCCAACCAATCTGCGGCTTTCTCTTCCCTTCTCCTAGGATGATTGGTCAATAAGCCTAGCGATCCACACCAAGACCCCACCCTCATAACGCCCCCTTCAGCGTCCCAGTGTCCCAAGGGCCGCTGATTGGCTTGCCCGGAAGAGGGCTGGTTCTCTAGCACCACCAATGACAAGACGTAGAAAAGGGGAGCGTCACACCCAGTCTCAGGTAGTATGCAAATATGATGTCACGTGACGTCAAGCTGAGGGGGCGGGGCTGGGTGTAGGTTGGAATCAAACAGTAGTGAAATCATTATGGGGGGCGGGGGTAAGGAGGATTGTCAAAACTTAAGAAGTCAAATCCCGGCAGTTTGGAGAGAGGGATAACTTCAAAGAGCATTACATTTAGTTTAACCTAAAAACATTAGTTTTACGTCCTCACAGGATTTCAGCGCTGCTTGCAAGCTCCAAACGAAAATCCTACAAAATAATGCAAGGTTTGCATGTCATTTGCATGCAATTTGCAATATATTTGTGCACTTAATGGCTATGTTGCCTCATGTGATATTCACATTTGTCTTTCTCCACGTTTCCAAGTTCCTACTTGGTGTTGATCCAACCTTAACAAACAGCTGCTAGCCTGTAAATTAAACTGGGACTCTGAAAAGGAGCAGGGAATTTCCCTTCATGGTCGTCCCTTCGAAGCCTAGCAGAGTGGAAGGAACAAAGTGACTGAGAAACTTGCCCAAGTTTGCACGGTGACTCCATACCCAATTCAGTGCTCTCTGACCTACAAGTCAATGAGACTGGATGGTCCCCAAAGAGAATGCATGCAGTTGTGAAAATCACATGCTATAATACAGATGAAGGCATTTGGAAAACACAACAGCATTTAAGGTACTACTAAAAACTATTATTCTTCAAAAGAAACAAAAACCCTTTGGTATTTGTTAACCATTTTGTTCTATATATGGAAAAAGCTAAAGTCAATCAACCCTGGATTGTCTGTGATAAGGGAACATCCAAATAATTAGATAATTCCCTCCAGATTTATATTTAGCTATGAATTCTATTTTTGATCTTGCTACAGATTTATCTTTCTATTTCTGTTTTTGCCCAGTTTAATGTTAAAAGGAAGCTATTCCCTGAAGCCATACTAACTAATCAGAGAAAAAGAGGCAATCTGGAAGCATGCTACAAGGCAAGGAGAGGTCATTCTGGGATTAAATATTGTAAGCAGATAATACCCAATGTAGAAATTCTAGAGTTGGTTGAATATTAAAATTAGCCTACATACACTGGATGAATGGAAGCAATAGAACACACTAAAGAAAGGTTTTCTTTGCAAAGAGAGTACACTTGTGGGTTTGAAGGATTTACTTCAAGATCTGACATTTGAACCTTTTTTACTGACTAAAGAAATGCTGTACTTCTTTTCCATGAAGAGAACACCTAATTAAAGGTAAGGAGGAATGAACAAAAACTCAATCTTTATAAATTCAAATTCATTGAGAAGAAATCTTGCATTAATATTGTTCCTCAATTTCAACTAGTTCAGTCTTCATATACTTTTTAAAAACTCTTAGGACAATCTGGAAAAGGAAAAACATGGATTCTTACTGTGGTGCAGGTAGGGAAACTGAGGTCCAGAGAGTGAATCCTTTGATTCCTAGCTCAGATCTCTAACACATCATATTGCCTCATATCTTCAATAACAAAATCAGTAATGGTAGCAACTAACATTCTTGAATTACTTTTTTCATGTCAAGTACATGCAAAGCACAGTATATAGATTATCTCATTTAATGTTCAAGATCACACTTGTGAAATGGGTGTTATCTCCTCTTCATTGAGGCTTCAGAGAGAAGTACTGTAACTTGCCCAAGGTTACTCAGGCAGCCTGATTCCAGAGGTGAGCTCCTAATCTCTATGTTTGTAAAACTTTCTTAAAGAACACAGAAGGATTACTATTTGTATCTCTCCAAAGATGCAAATCTGACCAAAATATTAAAATTAACATTTGTTTAGTGCTTTATAGCTTTCATGTATATCATGTCATTTAATTCTCACAATACACAGGTAAGGTAGAAAATACAGATATTATTGCCCTCATTTTTCAGGAAGTCAAGTCACAGAGGCCAAATGACTTGCCCAAGAGCATCCAGTTAGTAAATCACAGACCCAGGACTTACATTCCAGGTTTTCTGACTCCAGATTCAAGTACTTTCTCATCCAACATTCAAATTCTATGTAGACCATTACCCCCACTTGACAGCAAAAGCATAAGCTAGCTGGCCTTTTGAAATATGATCTTGCTTGAAAATTTATACTATTTTAGGACTCCTCAACGTGTAAATTCTTTTTTTTTTTTTTTTTTTTTTGAGACGGAGCCTCAAGCTATCCCCCTGGGTAGAGTGCCATGGCATCACAGCTCATAGCAACCTCCAACTCCTGGGCTCAAGCGAGTCTCCTGCCTCCGCCTCCCAAGTAGCTG
>CAUYQV010115240.1:0-15659 GCA_963574575.1 Galagoides demidoff
ATCACAAGAATGGAGGAAAAAGTATCCAATGTACACACCCCTATTATGAAACTAATTTATACCTTTTATATGAAAGCTATAACCAAATAGCCTAAGAATGTGGGGAGGGGGGAGGGAGAAGGGGGGGAATGGGTGGAGGGACTATTTTTGAGGTCTATCTTATAGGGGTACAAGTGAAACTCTCTAAGAGTAGAATCAGAACGTTTTAAAAGTATAACTGAGAAAATGACATGAAGGCTGTGTTGATCAGTTTGATGGAAGTATTTCGGATTGCATGTGAAAACCCCACACTGTACCCCAGAAGTGCATTAATGGACATAGTTACCATACAATAAAAAAAAAAAGTAAAAACAAAAAAACTTTCATAGTGACCCACAAATAGATTTATCTGATGTATAGATACAGTGTATAGGCAGTCCCTGGGTTTGGCTTATGGAGTTCTGTGCTTAGGAACAGGGGTCCCAAGGCTCCCCATAAGGATAATTTATAATTAAATGATTAAATGAATCATTTTGGAACTAGTTGCTTCTGTGTACATAAACAAACCCACGTGGCACGTGCCGTTCATTGGCACAGCATCTTCATGTTGGCAAAGAGTCCCATAGAGAGAGAAACCGCTGATAAACACATAAGAACACAAAGAACCAGAAGATCCAGAGCCCAGAAAGTTTACAACAAAAGGACGAGCTGAAGCCTTTCGTCTGACTGAAATCAGATTTGCTAAGCTAGGGGAGCAAGGTCCTGACAGTGAGCGGTTTACAAAGGTTTACTGTGCAGTTAGTGAGAACATCAGTGGCTATAGACAATTTATGACCAAAAAAAGAGAGAGAGAGAGAGAATAGGAAAAAAGCTGTGCCTACATACCTTTTTCAAGAAACCGACTTCAGTGGTAAGCTCCCCTCCTCTGGCAACAGAATTGAACCCTGATTCTCCAGCACCGTCTGTATCATCACCTGCTTGTCTTAAAAATGCTCCTCCTCAAAGCAAGATACTGATGCAACGTTAGGGGAGTCAGCACTCACCTTTAACATTCTGTTTTGAAATTTCTCCCATCTCCTACTTCAACTTTTTGCATGAGTTTGTTTTTATGTTTTGTTTGGTTGAATTAAAAGAAGCCCCACAATAGTTTCTGCATCTTATTATACAGACAGGGGAATGGTTACTATCGTTACAGTGTTGCACCGTATTCCTAGTGCCACATGGGAGCCGTTACAGTATTGTTGTTATTATTATTACTGTCTATGCGCTGCTCATCAGGGATCTGAGTTACATACAAGTAAGACATTCTCAGGAACATATCTTGTCCACAACCCAGGTACTGCCTGTGGATGCAGATGGAAGGAGAGAGGGGAGGGAAATCCTGCTTCGCTCCCATCACCACCACACTCATTTTTGGTTAGCTTTGACCTTCAGTAGGGGAAGAGGAGGTGAGAAGATGAAGGAGCTGTCTCTAGGGTGGGCCCCGTGATGTGTGGATCTAAGGAATACTGGCTGAGAGACCAGACCAGGGCAGAACCCAGTGGAGGCGAGGGATGTTTTGGCCGCTTCACCTGGAACCTGGCTCCATGTTTGCACACACCTGCCCCCAGAGGACAGTCTGGGCTGTCCAGCAAACAGCATCCAGCCTGGATGTGGCTGCTTTTATGGTTAACGCTGGCCACAGTGCAAACTGTGAAGCTTCCTTGGTCACTTTGAGAATGGAGTTCCAGAAAGAAGGAAGCTCGTGTAGTAAGAAATGCACAGGGCCAACGGTAGTGGGGACGGCTCCCCGCAGACTGGCTCAGGAGCACTCTAGAGATGTGTCTGGGGAAGCCGTAAGCCCAGAAATGAAATAGGGTTGCTGCAGAGACTGGACTTTTGCTAGTGAGAGGTATATTCGCTACTAATGTGACTTTGCTTGAGCCCCCAGCCCAGCCAAGCTGGAAGGTATTGGTTTTCAATATTATATGCAGGGCCCTATTCAGTGAGGTGTAGAAAATGGAACTGAGAACGGAGGAGAAATGAGATTAAAGGGGAAAAAAGGAAGCGTAACTTAGAGTCGTAATATGTGCAGGGGGAAAGAACAGTAAAGGGCTTCCATTCCAACCCCTCATTTTACAGAGGGGACAGTTGTGACCTCGGGGAGGTGTCACTTCCTGGAGGTCCCTCAGTGAGGTGGTCTGAGCCGGGGACAGAGCAGAGGCCTGCAGCATATCAGCAGGGTTCCTCTCCCTCCTGCACCCTGCCTGTAAGCCTCCCGGGGGCTTTATAGGGGGTCCGATGCTTACCAGCTGTTTCCCTGAGAAGGCTCTTGGGATGTGTTTCCTTATTAGATGAGTGTTCTCCTGCCCGGCTTTAGAACCCCCAGAGTACTCTCTACGACCTGGATCCATAGACCTGGGGCCTGGAGCCTGGTTTTCAAATAGATTTGGCAGCTGTGGGACCTGCACCCCTATCTGTTAGGTAGTGATTACAGGGTCAAGGGCCTAGACGGACTGATTCCTAAAGTCTCAATTCTAGAACCTGAGAGTTTATATAAAAAGAAACAGAGGTTCTGTTAGGGCAGCTTGGATCACACCTTTACCTTCCCTTGTGATTCTTTTCTACTCCCCTCCTCAAAGATTCTCACGATCTCCTCAGCATTCCTCAAAGTAAAGGACATGCAAACACGTTGGGTTGCCTTGAAATCACTGGAAAGCCAAACAGCCCCCTGGCGTTCTCAGTTGGCTGTGGCAGTGGGGACTTGCTCCCTTGGGATGGAGCACTTCTGGCTCTCGGGCTCTCTGCAAGCCCTGCCGTGCTGTGCTGCCCATAACCTCACAAGACCTGGTTTTGGAAACATCAGCGTAATGCTTATGAAGTCACGCCCCATGAGGTTTGGTCTGGGAGAAGTGTTACGGCTGAAAGAACACAATCCATGCAATCAGAAGTGATTTCAAAATAAATTCAGCCCTCTGCTTACACTTCCCCAACATGGCGTGGGCCGGGAAGCCAAGGCCTTTCTTTCCCAAATGGATATGGCCCCCCAAAGGCTCCCTAAGTCCCTCCAGCCTCTGTTCCACACCCTGGTGTGGTCCTTATCTCCTGCTTTTTTTTTTTTTTTTTAAACCCAAGTCTCTATTCAGAAGCCCTCAGAAGGCAGAGCTGACATCAAAGGCAGAATGATCTGAGGCACATTGCCGTAGCTGGGTGCTGGGGTGTGTATAGGTGTGTATGGGTGCTGGGTCCTGAAAGCACAGAGCTGGCCTGAGAGACCTCCCGAGGTTCTTTCCTGCTGGGGAGTCCTCTTCTGGCTTTTCACATACGGAAAGGCTATTTGGCAACATCTCACCTTGGGCTCTCTAAGTAGGGTATCACTGTCTTCAAACACAGCTGGCCATAAAATCCAAGTTCCATTAGGCGTACTGACTACAGTTCTTTGGTGAAGACATTAGAAGCAGAGGCCCAGTGAACTTGGTTTAATGTTTCCTGAAAGCAGGGAAGAGAGTTCTTTTTTCCCTTAGTTTATTTATTGCACAAATTTTCTTTTCTTTTTACTGTAGCACTTGGGGTCAAAGCTGAGGGGCCCCAGAGAAAGCTCCATTGCCATGACGTAATTTTATGGACAGAAAGTTTCTTTCTCCTTCTCTGTGAATGTTGAAGATATCCTGGTATGCGACACAGGGCCAGGCTCAGGAGAGAGCTCAGAGCCGTCTTCAGAGTTACACAGGATGGGAGGAGTCGTGCGGATAGTCAGCAAACATATTTTACATGAAGGAGAAAAAATTGTTGAAGCATCTTAATTAAAACCTACTGGATTGCTGGGCAGGAAAGTATATACTAAAACATCCTGAGAGAGTTAACTATTTCAGATATGACTGGGGGAGCTGAGCCACGGGTGCCTATTTCATTCACTGTGTGTGTGTGTGTGAGAGAGAGAGAGAGAGTCTCAGTGGCTGGGGATTTGTTTTTCTCCTTGTCCCACTGATAGCAGCTGCAGCCTCAGGGTAGGAAAGTTGACCCTAGAGATACAAAGCCAGTGGCCAGAGAGTCTGAAAGGGGATGGGATGATTTCTTTTCCACAAAGATCTGCTCACTGTTATGCAAATCTCTCCATGAAATGGGAGTAAAGATAGGTTTGAGAATCAGAATGACAGGTGCTCACAGAAACTATAAATTTGGGCTTCTATGTTTTTGCATCTATACAAGGTCCATATTACTAATTTTCTACATTTTATTCAGCCATTCGAAGAGTAAATGAGAAAATGCGTCCAGCGTGTCAGGCACGGTGTCTGCCTCACAGTAGCTGGGCAGTAAACTCTACAACTTTCTCCTTCCTCAGATACACATGCACACACACCTGGAACAATGCTGCAAGGGAGTTTTTTCACAACACTTATTACGTGTGTTTGTAAGCACCAGTTGCTAACAGGAAGAGATAATGGAAGGGTATAGCTGAGTTCTTTCCAAAATATGGGCTTGCTGGGCACGGTGGCTCAGGTCTGTAATCCCAGCACTCTGGGAGGCCCAGGCAGGTGCACTGCTTGAGCTCACAAGTTCGAGACCAGCCTGAGCCAGAACCAGACCTCATCCCTAAAAAATAGTCTGGAGTTATAAGGGGGGGGGGGGCTGTATTCCCAGGTATTCAGGAAGCTGAGGCAGGGAGATCACTTGAGCCCAAGGGTTTGAGGTTGCTGTGAGCTATAACGTCACAGCACTCTACCCAGGGTGACAGAGTGAGACTCTGTTTCAAAAAAAATAAATATGGGCTAATTCTGAATCTCTAAATAAACAAACACATGTTGTCCTCATTGGGGGAGCTACAGAAGCAAAAGTCTTGCTCCTGAGTATGAGTGAAGCTGGGAAGACAAGAGATGGGCAGTGTCCACAGTCAGAGGTGAGGAATAAAGGCAGTAGAGTCCTGTCTCTGTCTGGTTTAGCTATTAAGGCTTCTGAATATGCCCTGAGCACCTGAAGGCAGCTAGTTCCCAATGGCCTCTTGTGTGGGGCCCTGTGTGGCTTCTGTCTTATCTTGGATGACTCGGCCGCTGGTGGTAACACTGCCATGATAGCTCTTCCCTCAACGTCCCCCACCAGCCCCACTGCCAGCTCTGCCCTGGCTCCCAGCCTCTCCTGTTTTGCTACAGCCAATCTCTGTGGCTGCTGAGGCTGAGGAAGCCACCATTCCTGGGCTCTAGCTAGTCTCCTGAGGGCTGTCGTTGCTGTCAATCCCTTTGCCCCAAATAGAAGATGCTGCAATCAGCACCTGCTCTAGCCATCCTTAGCCAGTGATGTTAATGATGAGCAGCTAAGACTTTAGATCCAGAACCTAAGGGTTCAAATCTTACTCCTACCACCTCCTAATTATGACTCTGTGCAAATTAATAATGAGGCCGAAGTTGCTAATTCTGGAAAATGGGGGCTAAGAAACTAGCACCCACCTTATGTTGAGGTCTGAGATGATCTGCATTTAGGTAATCAGGAAATGTGTGCTACTATTAACTAACCATTGCAGTTTGGGGATTTTAAATGTGTGCTATATTTACTGCCAGAGACAAGGCCAGTGATCCTCTTCACCTGACCTTCCTCTCTAATTTTCTCTCTGTATCTCAAGATGGGACATAAGATTTTCAATTTAGTCCCACTTCTGGGGGAGCTTATTTTTCTCTTCTTTCCTTACCAAAGCTTTGCCATAGTTCTAAAATTTGTTGTTCACTTGAGATTATTAATCCCAGCATCTAGGAACCATACTGTCAATCTCAGAGTACTCAGAATGTTTTCCCTCCAAATAGCTTATGGTCCTTCCCATCGCTAAGGAGCTACTAGAAGCTTCTTGACATTTCAGAGGTCCAAAAATGTATGTCAAGTTCAGGTACCCTTGAGACCCTTATTAAAGCCAACAGAGGAAGCCATTTTGTCACAAGAATGATGCATATAATATTATAAATGCTCTTAGAGTTCAGAGGAGCAGCTTTTGACTCTGTAAGGTGGACACACAATTTATACCTCAGCTATGGCCTCAAAGGAATCCCTCTTGGTTGGGTTCTCTGACATGGAGGTACCCAGGAATGGTCATTCTAAAATCTTCAAACACGGGCTGCAGAGAAGCTTTCCGCACTGATCCCAGACAGGAAAGAACAGAGGCCAGGGATAGGAAGCACTCAGTAATTCCATGGAGAGTTAGGAATGTCAATCAGAAAAATGGCAGAGAGTTCCTGGAAAAACAAAGTGAACAAAAATGGAGAAGGATGAAATGAAAAGCAGAGGGGCCAGAGGACAGAGAAACTAGAGACACGAGGAGGCTGACCCGGCATCTTAGATTATGAAGAAAGGTGAATATAAGATTGCATAAGGAAACCCACTTAGGTCTTTTCGATTAAGCAACTTCAATCACCTGCAAAACACAGTGAGCATCCTACAAGCATCTTGTCTCAAGTGGTCTTTGGTTTTTGATGCTCAGAAATGAATTTTAACACTAAACAAGAGCCTGGAGGTCAGTATGTGTATGGAGTGAAACATCCCAGAAATGACATCACAGCCTTCCGGTGGAGAGCCTGACCCTCCACACATTCTATTTCAATTTGGTGAAATTGAGAGTTCGCTTGATTCTCCACTATGATCTCAGCCTTGACCTGCAATGGCACTTTTGGGAATGACTTCCATAGGTGTCCTTCTGCCATATTATAAGACTGATTTGCTTAAGGAAATGATTTAAAAATATATCATTGATCTGGGGGGCATCTTCTAAAATCCAGGACATTTCTTGGCTCACCAACATCAATTTGCAAAGTTCTAAAGAAAAGCTCTTATCTCTAAAGGGCTGATTGCTTTATTTCAAGTAGAAACATTATTTCTCTTTATACCTACAGATCATCTTTCTTTTAAAATAATTCTCTAAGGTCTTCAAACTCACTGGACCTGTAAGAAAGAGCATCGATCCCTATAATTCCTTTTGATGGGCACACATCCCCCAGATGCTCCAATGATCCTGATAATGAGTAGGGTGGCACAGCTCTCAGGTGTGACCGGGCACTTGCTTGTGGCCCTGTAGAGTGACCTGTACCTTCTGTTCTTTTCCAGGCAAGAGAGAAAGTAAGAGGCTATGAGGAGAATCAGTCCAGTATCTGGCTGCTGCCTGGAATGATGTTGAACCTAATATGTATATATTGAATGCAAACTACTAAGTAATTGTTAGGCCACTTATTGAAGTGACAGAAAGTCAGGAAGTCCAGGACCATGATGTTAAGCCATGCATTTGATGTTCTGAGTTCAGTTTCCTCTAGGGTTTCTGGGGCTGGGCTTGTGTATCATCTATGTACATCCCTTACTCTTCTGTGCCCACAACCACGGCATCTTGCAAGCAGGAGACTCCTCTCAGGCCTTTGTATTTTAATAATATTCCAAAAGGCCAAAACTCTGGCCCCTGTGACAATGGTGCCATTGTGATCTTCATTTGCTTCTAACCCCATATCCAAGATTCTTCCTGCCCATGTGATTTTGAATGACATCGAACCCTTAGGATTCAGTTGTGTTTTGGTTTTCATTTTTTCTACAAATGGGGTGACTAGGAAGATCTGATGACCATGTTTTAAAAGATTCTATGAGTTGTAAATGCTATCCCAAGAGGTCATGGTCAGGCCTGCCCTGAAGTGTGTGAATTTGGAGGCAAGATTAGAAATGGAGGTCCATATACATGTCTGAATTTCTAAAAGTTATAAAAACTGCTAAGGAAAAACATCAATCTTTCTGTCTTGACAAATATATCTCTATGAAGAACTGAAAAGCCCAATTTAAATTAGGAATTTTCAACTTCATTAAGTCCCATGCTGGAGGATAAACCCTCTCCCCACACCTGTTCCCACCCTTTTCACCTTACCTCCATCCTACCAGAAAGGACCTGGGTGCACATGTGTGGGCATCAGAGTCCATGGTTCAAGCCTGTTTCCCTCCCCTCTAAGCAGCTGCTTCCTGGCTACCCTGCCAAGGCCTAGAACAGGGAGATCAGGGTGGATCTGTTTATAATGCACATGGTGAATTTTTCTCTTTAACATTTGTAGTTGTCAAGATGTGAATGAGAGGCGTTGGTCTGAGTTATAAGAAGTCAATATCTCGAGATCATTATCCTATAGGATATTCCCAGCATAGATGACCATTTACCAAAGATATTTCATGGCTGAAGACTGACTTCTGCCTTTGTGATTTTATTTTTTTTTATATGTCTAGAATTCCAAAAGCAAGTTTACGTCCTCTGATTCTTCCCTTCTTTTCCTAGTTTTAGCTTTTATCTTAAACAAACTATAGTTAAGAAATGGTAATTGCAACTTATTATAGTCTCAATGCAAAATACTATTCACTGCTACATGGTTAATGGTGTTACTGCTATCAGTTACATACATGTATTTCATTAATAAAGTGCCCTGAGAATACACACAAAATATTAGGGATGAAATTTTAAATTTACCTGGAGACTGTTTATTCCCTTGTCAAATATTTAGATGGCTTCCACTCTACAGTATAATGTTTTAAGATCCAAAAGGTACAGAAGGACTTTGACGTAGGAAAGTATTGGTCAGACTGGATGGAATCTGTGATGACTGCAGAGGAAAATGCCACCAAGACTGGTGTTTAACTGGTGGTTCTCACTGAGAAAATGAAAGACTGTTCTGAGTTGCTGCTTTTAGATGTTTTACCTTAGTAATATAGGTTCCTTGCCTACTCACATGGTATTTGAATGCTTACTATAAATGTGAGGCCTAACTTGGAACAGCACAGACCAAGACTCCTACAGGAGCCCTGTGACAAGTTCATAACCATAATTCTGAGTGGGCAAGCACAGAACACGGTTGGATTTAAGGGTGAATATCAAGGAGATATAGTTGCCCAAGACAAGAGGAAATTCTATGTGCCAGACACTGAATATCCAGCCAGTGACTTTTGAATGAAAGACTTACAGTACGGCTCGCCAAGTGTGGTAGGCTAAGCCAAGGGAGGGAGAAAAGGCTGGGGTGAAATTAGATGTGATCGGAGGAATTATCCACCAGGTTCTCCACCAACTGATTTGTCCTACAAGTTCCAAAAGGAAATCCTAACCCATTAAACTTAGTGCTTTGATATCTGTTCATTCCACTTATCTTTTCTGCTCAGAAGTTTGAGAACCACGATGGATATTTTGATGCCACTGCTTTGTCACAGTTATTTCATCACCAAGGACCTCAGGTAACACCAATAAAACTGCTAATCTTGGTTTTGACGTTTGGATGGATGCTAAGTCCCCCACAGGCATTTTCTTCTTTAATCTTTAAAGAAACCCTAAGAGATGCTGTTCCTATGCCTATTACCTAGAAGAGAGAATTGCACAGAAATGTCAAATAACTTGCCAGGGATCACCGGGCTGTGAGATGGTGGGATTGGGTTTTGAATGTGGACAATGAGGTCAGGGGTGAATCTATTATCTGATCTCTGTTAACATCTAATTTACAGAACTCTCACTGAGGGGTTTGAACTTGGACAGATTTGGCATGCATATCTGAGCTGGTCTTCCCCAGACCTTATGGGACCAGGAGACCCAGATAATATCTGTTTTATTCTTGTTAGTAAAGAAAAAGAGATGAATAGCATTTGGATTGACTTCTAGAAGGCAATATTAACAGATTCTGTTAATTCTAGGGGCTCTGAATTTGAGGTCCAAGGAAACAAAATGATTCCCCAAATTGTCCACAACCTAAAAGATACAGGAAAAGGAGATGATTGCCTCCCTGCGTTAAGAATTCAGGCCCCTGGTTCAGTTTCAGGTAACAGCAGTGGGAACCTGTTAGTCCTGCACCAAGTCACTGCCTGTCAGCTATATCAGGGCCTGGAAGAGCCCCAGAGGCAGGCTGGTCTCTGGTACGGATCTGCCAGCTTGCTCCCCTCCCACCTCCCAACTCCAACCTGAGGCTTTGGATTGAATGTCCAAGGAACCGCCGTGGCATTGGCTTGAAGTTTCCAGTTCCACAAATCTGATCTCTCCCCAAGGTTTACCTTGATGTTGATTCCAAGTCTAGAGTACAGAGCTGACGATGATGTAAGATGCAAATACTTGAAAATTGGACTTGGGCCCTTTCAGCCTGTGGCAGAACTGGTGGCCAGACGTCGCTGTAGGGGCCTGGGTGGCTGATGAGAGGGTAAGAGGGAAAGCCCAGCTCAGCCTGCTCTCTGGTTTGTTCCTGCAAACTCGAAGGCACACACGGCTGCCGTGGAGCAGCACAGGCAATCCTTCCTCTTCAAGAGCAGTGTCTCCATTTCCGCAAATGCAAAATGCAGGATAATCATGTCAGGTGCTTTGGAGAGCCCAAGAGGGGAATAATAGCAACAGACAGACGAGGTTTACAAACTGTTACTGTACGTGAAATACTGCACCGCTGAGTTTTAAAGAATTAACTTGTAATTTATCAATATGACATGAATAAAAGTCATGTTACTGCAGTCTACATACTGGACTAGTTTTTACGCTGCCCTTTAAAACGCATGGTTACTGTGGTGAAAATTATTAAAGATGACCTCTGAGCACCACACTCACTGAATCTCTGCCTTCCCTTCTAGTCCAGTGACTTGCAGATTTTGGTTTTCACAGACTTGCACAGTTAAAGATGGAGAACAGCAAGTGTGATAAATATTATAAGAGGAGACGACATGAAGTTGGAACTTTAAAACTTGCAATTTATTTTCCAGTTGCATAAGTGGCAACTAGATGTGTTCTCCTTACTGAGAAATGGAGCCATACAGACAAAGCAAAGTCCCTGATGACATCATCTAATCTCACTGTTTTCCAAAGATGGAGCTGCTGTTACCAGTTTGCTGTGCCTCCTTCCAGATCTTTCTGTGCACACTCACATGCATACATAGGTGCGTGTAGAAGTCTACACCTCGGACAGTTCGTTTGCATAGATGGCATCACACAGCGTGTGTTCTGTCTCGGGAGCTCTCCTTTCCCGCGTCACCTTGCTGATATTTCTCCCTCTGCACAGCTCTGAGCTCTGTCCTGCTTTTCTTTAACTGCCACACCTTCCTTGCTGCGATTCTGTCATGTGCTTTATGGGACGTGTCACATTGCAGTGGACATGCTTCTTTTGCCCATATGTGGGTATCCCTAAGAAATATACCCACATATGCACAGGGACGTGGATATAACTTGCTACCTTTTTCTAGCTTAGCATATTAATAAAGAGTAAATTTCCATTGACTTTCTCCACTATTTTTTTCCTTTTTATTTTTTTGAGACAGAGTCTCACTGTGTTGCCCTGGGTAGAGTGCCATGACATCACAGCTCACAGCAACCTCAAGCTCTCGGGCTTAAGCAATTCTCTTGCCTCAGCCTCCTGAGTAGCTGGGACTACTAGCTACTAGTAAATAGCCACCACAACGCCTGGCTATTTTTTGGTTGGAGTTGTCACTGTTGTTTAGCAGACCTGGGCTGGGTTCGAACCCACCATCTCCAGTGTATGTGGCTGGTGCTCTAGCTGCTGAGCTATAGGCACTAAGCCATTCTCTAGTATTTTCTAAAATAAAAATATAAAAGGCTTTAAGGGGAACATAGTTACAGAAAAAAAGAAAAAAAAGCAAACAAATAAAACCCCAGTCTTCTCCAAGAAGGGATAGATGTGAAATTTTCAGTGCAGATCAGTGATCATTTCATCGGGAGTGAAAGAGTGTGATTTGGAGAATCACTGGCTTGAGTCTACCCTCAGAAACAAATGTGTGCTTATTTCATTATGGAAGGCTGCAGAAGAAAACCAGGGAAGACTGAGAGCAACAGCTTCCAGCCTGTGCTGTCTGATTCTCCTTGTCCCTGAGCTAGGTTCTGCCCCCCACCCCCAGCTCTGGCAGGAGGCCCCAAAGGTAGCAAGGTGAGCTGTGGGCCCATCCCTGCACACTGCCCAAGGGGCTCGCTCACAGCCACAGCCCTGGGCCCTTTTTACTCTCAAACACTGTTAATGTTTATCGTAGATCCATTTCCTAAATTGTGGCAGTTGTTTCCAGGAAATATGCCAGATGAATTGATAAGGTGGCGCTTAGGTAAATACTCTTCAATTTAATAATTACATGTATATTAGCTTCATAGTATTTATTACAGAGAAAAACAAAAAATGCCTAACACCTACTGCAAAAAGCATGGGTTAGACTGGAAAATAGCTGGAATCAGATCTGCCTATACTGACATAAACCAGTACCCGTCCTGGCCTGTTAAGAACAGCACCACTGCCTGAGGTCTGCCTCCTGTCCCGGGCTCCTACCCCCAACCCCTGACCAGGAAAAATAGCCTTCTGTGAAACTGGTCCCTGGTACAAAAAGTTTGGGAACTCCTGAAATAAGTGCTCTCTGTGTGATCTTGAGCAATTTCGTCAGCTTTCTGAAGTCCAGTCTCTGTGTCTATAGAGTGTGCTTGGCGATACTACTCCACTGGCCTGCCGTGGAGAGTGGAATGTGTCTGGCATGTAACAGGATGCCTATGCCAGTAAAGGTGGGGTGTACTCCTCTTTTCCCATGTCCCTCTTCATCTCCCTCCCCTCCCCTGAGCATTCCCTACCCCAGGTCCTAATCCAGAGTCTTATTCTGGAAGTTAGAAACGTTTTTTTGTTGTTGTTGTTAAAGCCTTGCTAAGGTGTTAACTGTCAACAATGGCTTTGTATTCTAATTGTGCAAGTTATGAAAACCAGCAAAACTTTTCACCCAGATAAATGAATATCTAAAGGAGAAAATTTCAGGCCCAAAGAGAACATTCTTGAGAAGAAACATATTCCTAGAGAAAGAAGGTCACAGAGATTATTTGTCTTTTGCACCCAAATGGGGAGCAAAAGAATTCGGTATGAGTGCTCTATTCAAATGAAGCTGTGTCATTTCCTCCCCACCAAGGGATTTGCTTTCTGGTATACAGGCCAAGATAAAAATCTATTAAGATATGAAAAGAAATTGAGTTTGTTGGGAAAAAAAAAAAAAGGCTATCACTACTCATCCAGGAATGGTCCAAAGAAGTGACAGCTCCTGGTGCAGTTTTGAAACCGGGTTTTATTTTCCATCGGATTGGAATGTATAGAGCAGCGCGGTTTGCAGGAGTCTCCCCTGGGCCTCCTGAGGTCCTTTGTGAAAATATAAGTTATACTGACTCTCACCCAGAGTGCGAGCTTCGTGTATTGTCTGGAAACAATTAGAGATATTTTTCCATCTTGGGCTGACAATCTCAGACACATAGGCAATTGGTGTGTGTGTGGGGCGGGGGGAGAACAAGGTCTAAGTTCCACTGTTAACTATTTAAATGGTTATGGTATTAAAACTAATTAAGTTGAATATGCTTGGAGCCCCAAAGGGTGGTCACTGACAGAAGAGGGAGTCTCAGAGAGGTTTAAAAGTCACCAGGAAGAAAAATCTTGGAACTCTGAAAAATGTTTTGTTGTGGCTAATGATTTTCCAAGACCATTCCGGAAAATAGCGTGACAAGGAAAAGCTGCTCGGGCCATGCCTGAACCAACATCTGAGGCAGCTTGCGGACCTATATGAACACAGCTGAGCCTGATATCACCTGGTTTAAGGGGTGGCATCAGTGCTGTGGCCTCTGACCTGGTGGAGCCCAGGGATTCCCCAGCAGCACGCCTCACCTGCACAAAGACCTTTTTGTCAAGATATACCAGTCTCCTGGAAACTTCATTTGGATTATTAAAAAGACAAATTACACGGGTTTACTCATTGGTTTGTTTGTTTTGAAAAAAGGCTGGAGTGAAAAAGAGGTCAGAAGCATCAGGGAAGCCTGAGAAGGCCCTTGAGGAGAGAGGGTCAGTGTGGGCGTAGAAGTATGCAAAACCGGGAAGTGTGGACGTCCTGGAAATGGGGGTCCTGGCCCCACCTCATTTGGCTAGAAAGCCTTTTAAACTTTATTTTAAAACTAAGTTAGAGGCAAATGTTCCCACCCTTACCCTGTTTGTCAGCGATGTCCAAATTGCCAAATGCAATTGTGTCAACAGCACAAGGCTTTGCATCTGCCAAATGGTAATCAGCAAAAACACCTCACATTTGTGTAGGGACCTGACACTTTGCTGAGTGTTTTCACAGCTATGGTTTAGTAGATCTTTATGGCAAGTTTTCAGGGGAAGCAGAGCACATTGCCATGTCAAAGATGGAGAAGAGGAGGCTTGCAGAGGTGCAGAATCTGGTATAACATGGCAGAGTTTGGAGTGCTGGGGAGAGAACTCACACCTGGCCCTGGTACCACCCTCAGGCATCTGTCCCCACATCATGCTGCCTCCCCATGTGTGGCTGCTACATTTGGGCTTCAGAATAAACTCTCTAAAATAGCAGGTTCAACAGAAAATCTCTGCCTGTAGATCCATCAGTGGATTGGGTCAGGAAAAAGAAGATGTCTTATTTTTCTCCAATGACCATCACTTAAGACCAATTCTTGAGAATGTGCCCTTTAAAAATACTAGCTTTGTTTCATAGATAGAACACATTTTTTCCTTATTCAGTAAGAAAGAAAGTAGCCTTAAAGACAAGAAATGTTCCTAACACGGAGTTTGTGCTGGAGAATGCTGATTAGTGTTTCCTTAGGAAATGAATTTTTAATCGGAGTCTCTTAATTTTGATCAGGGATAACCCTGAAAATAGATAATATTTGTGCCTATTGACTCTTGAGTGAAGTTGATATTAAATTTCTTCTCCACCATCCACAGCCCTGGAGTCGGCCATGCTGCCAGGCGGAGCTGCAGGAAATGTGGCAACGATTGGCACAACAGGCTCCCTTCCAAGAAGGCAGGAGCTCGCAGAGCCAGACTCTCAAGGTCAGGGGATTCACTGGAGCTTTCTGCCCTGATTCTGCATATCTTTATCCTCATTTGATGCAGAATTTGAATTAAAGTGTCTAACACTAACAGTTCCTCCATAAATTTAGAGGTGGTTAAGAGACCAATCCACAGAAAAGAAGTGAGAGTTAAGAGTCTGGAAACAAAAGCAGCTTAAAACCCATAGGACACACACTTAGGACCTACCAAAGATTTGTCTTCTGGGACCATTTTATCTAGGGGCAAAACTCATCATCCGCCTCCACAGGCTTTGAGGTCAACATTAGTCTACTATCCTGTATAACATATGAACTCCCAACAGAGCAGTCAAATTAGACAAAGAGTGTACTACTTGAGAAAACAGGAAATGTATAGTATCACTGAAAAATGATTTTTATTCCAATGATTAAAATAAACCTATTAAAATAAATCTTCATTGGTTTTTTTATTGTGTCAAAAAACACGTAACATGAAATTTGTGTTAGCCATAATCATTTACAAGTGCACAGTCTTGTAGTGTTAAGTATATTGACATTGTTGTGCCACTAATCTCCAGAACTTTTCACCTTGCAAAACTGAAACATTATACCCATTAAACTATAACTCCCTTTTCTCTCCTCCCTCTTACATCCTGGTCACCAGGCTCATTAGCTTGCTTGTCTTAAAAGAGGGGAGGGGGTGGGGAAGGGGAGGGGAGAAGGGCGGATGGGTGGTGGGAGGGTGACCGGAAAGATCACCTATATATCTGTCTAGCAAGGGTACAAGTGAACTTTTCTAGAACTAGAATATAAATGTTTTGATACAATGACTAAGCAAATGACATGAAATTTATGTTAACCAGCTTGATGAAAGTATTTCAAATTGTATATGAAAACAGTACAATGTACCCCATGT
>CAUYQV010115244.1:0-11045 GCA_963574575.1 Galagoides demidoff
AAGCTATCCCCCTGGGTAGAGTGCCATGGCATCACAGCTCATAGCAACCTCCAACTCCTGGGCTCAAGCGAGTCTCCTGCCTCCGCCTCCCAAGTAGCTGGGACCACAGGCACCTGCCACAACGCCCGGCCATTTTTTGGTTTCAGCCGTCATTGTTGTTTTGGCGGGCCCGGGCTGGGGATTCGAACTCGCCACCTTAGGTGTACGTGGCTGGCGCCTTAGCCGATTGAGCCACAGGCGCTGAGCCAGGACCTGGTTTCTTAAGCCCCCAGGAATAGCTAATGGTGAGGCAAGAGGATGGGTTTACACAAGTCTCCAAGCCTGACCAATTCCGTTCTTTCTTTTTTCTTTCTTTGTCCCTCCCCCCTTTTTTTGAAACAGAGTCTCACTATGTCGCCCTTGATAGAGTGCTGTAATCACAGCTCACAGCAACCTCCAACTCTTGGGTTTAAGTGATTCTCTTGTCTCAGCCTCCCACATAGCTGGGACTACAGGCGCCCGTCATAATGCCCAGCTATTTTTTGGTTGTAGTTATCATTGTTGTTTGGCAGGCCTGGGCTAGGTTTGAACCCGCCAGCTCCAGTGTAATGGCTAGCGCCCCAGCTGCTGAGTTACAGGCACCAAGCCCTTTCTTTTTTTTGTGACAGAGTCTCACTCTGTTGCCCGAGGCTAGAGTGCCATGGGATCATAGCCCACAATAAGGTCAAACTCCTGGGCCCAAGCCATTCTCTTGCTTTAGCCTCCCTGAGTAGCTAGGACTTCAGGTACCCACCACAATGCCCAGCTAAGTTTTTTTTTTTTTTAGAGACAGAGTCTCACTTTATTCCCCTCAGTAGAGCGCTGTGGCGTCACAGGTCACAGCAACCTCTAGCTCTTGGGCTTAGGTGATTCTCTTGCCTCAGCCTCCCAAGTAGCTGGGACTACAGGTGCCTGCCACAATGCCCAGCTATTTTTTTGTTGCAGTTTGGCCGGGGCTGGGCCCGAACCTGCCACCCTTGGTATATGGGGCCGGCGCTCTACTCACTGAGCCACAGACACCGCCCAACTGGCTAATTTTTTTTATTTTTAGTAGAGATGGGGTCTCACTCTTGCTCAGACTGGACTTGAACTCCTAAGTTCAAGAGATCCACCTGCCTTGGCCTCCCAGAGTACTAGGATTACAGGCGTGAGCCATCGCACCCAGCCCTAGTTCAGTTTCTTGACGACCCCATTGATGGTTCTCCTGCTGGACTCAGTGGCCCAACTTCTGGGGTGGCAGGGGAGGGGTTCTAGGGTGTGTCCATCTTGATGAGTCCCTTTGGTCTGTCTCCACACGTCACTCCCACCCTCTGGGGGATCTGGGCTCGAGGTGGCACAGGCCATGCCACATCCTGCTTCAGCACTGAAAGTCCAGATTCCCCTCCTGGTATTTGTGGAAGGTGCTTCAGCTCCCGTTTCCTTCCTGGTCATTTTCTGTCCTTCACTGGGCCCAGGACCCCAGACCACAGCCACCCTCCTGTGCTGGAAACAGGCTGTCCCCTGCCAGAGCCGTGCAGCCCTCCTGGGCACCCCAATCATAGACACTGGCCCTTTTCCTCCTCCTGAAGCCCAGTTAAGACCAGGCAGCAACTTGGTCTCCTCTAAATTGCCCTGCAGACCTGGGGCCACCACAAGAGAGTCAGAACACAGAAGAAAGTATTAATACCAGATGCTGTGGCTGCACCCAGTCCCCACCAATATCCCTAAGAGGGCTGTTCCCCTGTAGCTCCCTTGCCCCATCCCCCCCACATTTGTTTTCCATGCGTCCCTTCTTTGGGTAGTGTTGTCTCCGCTCCCACTTTATTTTACTTACATTGTGTCTGTCCCTAAGCACTGTCTCTGGAACATGGAGGCTACTTTATTTTTCTTGATGAATTAATGATCGTGATTAATAAGTGGCCAAGCTATAGGATTCAAACCCAGGCCCACTGGACTGTACAAGCCACACTCTTTCTGCTGTGCTATCTTATGTCTCAAGCAGGGTAGAGGCATTTACCTTGGGCCCTTGGGTGGGGAGCTTCACACCTGCCTCCTCCATCACTAGGAGTGAAGGCAGCAGAAAGGGTGTGCATAGGGGGTTGTGTGTGCTGGGGTTGGGGTGGGGGGAGTTCAGGGTGTGTTCCTGCCATGTCCTGGAATTTGTCTAAGAGAAGATGCAAGGGGTCACCTGCTGAGAGTGAGGGCCCAAGCAGGGAGGGAAAGGGGGATGATGAGATGGGAAAGGGTGCTTCTGGACAGTATATCGGGCCAGCCAAGGCTGGGGGACCCGGCTCTGAGTGTGCCTGTCTGTGAGCTCAGTGGTTTTCTCCAGTGTTGCTCAGTGACAGCATGGAGAAGGGTGGTTGTGTGGCCCTTGGGCATGGGCCCTTACTGGGCGCAGCAGAAGGTTAGGAGGCTTAGTATTTTGCCAAGTGAGGGGCTGGATGAGGAAGCTAAGTTGAGAAGTCAGGAAGAGGGAACAGGCTAGAGGTGGGAGGACTGGGCAGCAGGAGTGATGACCACGGGCAAGAAGGTAGGCAATAGGGCCCGAAGGTGGATGGCATCCTTTAAGACTCCGGAAGCAGAGCCATCTTTGTAATGAGGGTGAAGCTGAAGTGTGATCCAGGGAATGGGGTGATTGGGCAACTGTCACCAGTTCACTCAGCAATACGTGGCCTGGCAGGGTGCTGGGAACTGGGCCTACAGCACTGAGCAAGGTGTGGGCTGTTCTCAGGGTCTAGTCTCAGAGAGACTCCCAGAATACTAGGGAGCTGCATAGGAACCCCTAACTCCTGGGGAAGAGGCTGGTCAGGAAGGCCACATTGCAAAATCAGGGGTCATTTGTTCAAATATTATTTAACATTTTAAGGCAGTAATTGCACATTTTAAGGCAGTAATTGCAGAGAAAGCATGAGGCCCTTTTAGGTACAGGGCCCCGTGCAGCTGTGCTGATCATACACCCATGAAGCTGGCCCTAGAAGGCTTCCTGGAAGAAGTAATAGTTGTGAGATTGTCTGGACAGGGTCAGTCAGGACTGACTGGCTGTTTCAGGCAGGGGGAGCAGCCTGGACAGAGGCCTGGCAGTGAGTGAGGTCTGGTGTCTCTGAAAAATGGAGATACTCAGCCTGCCTGAGTGGGGAAGCAGAGGCAGGTCCCAAAAGGAAGAGGGAAGGACACTGGAGATAGACTGGGAATGTGGAGTCCCCAGCAGCTGGGGCTGGAGAGCGCGGAAGTGAAGGGGGGATCTGAGAGGACCAGCAGAGCAGGGGAGCTTCATTGAAGATGAAGGAGCAGAGACTCACAGAGGCCAAGGGGCAGCCTCTGCCTTCCAACCTGAGAGGACCCGGAGAGGGCCTATGGGAGGGAGGCTGGGCCCAGGAAGGAGCAGCAGGGTTGGGTCAGGCTCAGGGAGCTCAGATGGTGGGAATGAGGGCAGGACAGAATGGCTGATGAGGCCTGAGCCTTGGGTGCCAGCTGTGGAAGGACAGGCTAGAGGCTACTGTGTTTAGCTGCCCTCCAGGTGGCCATGGAGTCTCCACTCCAACACCCTGCTCTGTTGATGGCTTCTCCAGTACCTTCCCCATCTTGATAGCTGGTCTGGGCCCAGAAGGTGGGACCCGAGGGGCTTCATGTCCCGGAGTGGGGTTCAGCCCAGGAGTAAGGAGACTATTACTCCCAGGGCTCTGGATGCCACATAAGCAAACAAGACCTTCTGGGGTACAAACTAGATTTGAGCGTCTGAGGCTTGGGGGTTTTCCTATCTCTATACCCCATTTCCCAGTCCAGATCAGAGTTAGGGGGCTTCCAGGTGGTGGCTGGGGCAGGGTGGGGGGGCATCCAGGATTCCTAGTCAAGGTGCCTGTTGTGGCCTTGGGTCTCAGACTAGAAATTCCACTTTGTTTGCCAGCTGCCTGGGTGAGGCTGTCCTCTTCCTGGGCCCAGCATCAGACTTGATTCAGCAGGTGGGGCCGGGCAGATGGAGCTGAGTTCCCACAGGGGCAGAGGAAAGAGAGGCAAGGGCTTGAGAGTTGGAGAGGCCTGAGGGACAGGTCTATGTGCTATCAAGAAGACCCTTCCTCAAGGAGAAGATTTTATGCAGCAAAGTGACCCTTGACCCTGGCAAGACATGGGAGAGAAGGGTTATTGTATTTATTCTACAGTGAGAATTCTGAGACTGTGAGAAGACCAGGGTCACATAGCTGGTAACTGGCAAAGCCAAGGTTCCAGCCTGGGTCTGAGGGACTCTGAAGCCAGCTCTAGCTTCCTTCCCACAAGTCACTGCCCTCAGATTAAGTGGTCCTAGCAAAGGCCTGGCAGGAATCCTGATAGCAGCCAGGGATAGTGAGGGGTGGACCAGACTTTGTTTTCTACCTGAAGGTCACCCAGAAATAAAAAGAGCAACTTGATTCACAGGTGTTTTATGCACGAGAAAGTGAGGAAAATGGGCAAGGTCACATAATCTTACAATAAAACAGTCTATTGACCTTAGTCATCTCTCTGTCCTCTGAGGTTCCCAGCACACGCCTGGCACTGAAGAGCTTCAGAAATAATTAACGAAGGGTCATGGGTGAGGGAGTGAGAAGTGTTGGCACCTCCTTTCTAGGCAGGGGCTCCCCCAGTCACTCTCACTGGCCTATCAGGACCCGGGCAAGCCAGCACTATCATTTCCATTTTGCAGAAGCAGAATCCAAGGCTCAGGCATGTTAAGTGACTCCCCCAAGTGCAGAGGGGGACTGGCATGGCTACCGTCCCTCCATGCCTCTTTCACTCTCCATGTATTGGGGTAAACTCCCCCCACCCTGGGCACAGCTTGAAGCTGAAAAGCCTGGGACTGTGGTAGAGCTGGGAGCTGGGAGGCAAAGGTTTCCCGAAACCACCTTGGTTGGCCCTGACACACGGGTGCTGAGGACAGAGATGCATTACACACAACTCTGTCCTCGTGGTGCCCATAATCTGGGAAGAGAGCTGAGCCTGTGTTGCCATCAGTTCAGTGTGGTGGGGCCTCCATTTATAGGTATACCATCCCTGGGGTAGCCCTGGGTTCCCAGTGGCCTTGAAGGCATCTGAAGGCCCTGATGGATGAATTGAGGTGGGGACTGAGGCCTGGAGGAGGTAAGAGTGAGGTTTTCTTGTGGAAAGTCTGTGTGGTTCAGTGGGCAGGGGTGCAGTCTTGACTGTGACCAGGTGGAAGGTGAGGGAGAAAAACTACAAGAGGGCTGGAGAGGTAGGCAGGACTGTCATTGTGTGGCCTTAGCCCAGGCCATGTCTCATGGGATGTGGAAGCCGCAGGAGGGTTCAACCAGAGGTCACAGTGATCAGGCAATGGAAAGGAGGGAGAGGCAGCAGATGGCCAGAAGGGACGTCTAGGGAGTGGGCACAGGGAGGTGCCCAGGGGATCAGCAGGATCTCACAGGTAGGGCTTGAGTTGTGACTGCTAGAAGCAGGGGAGGAAGGTGAGAGACAGGCCCTGGTATTGGGAAGGGCAGCTTCATGCCCACAGAGTGCCAGGCCCTTTTTCAGTCCTCTTGACAGCTGTGTGGCTGTCACCCCTACCGAGCTGATAGGGTCTGAGGCTCAGCTCTGGAAGATCACTCAGAGCCACTCAGCAGGAAGAAGGGGAGCTGGGAATAGGATCCGAGGTCTTCTGAATAGCAGTGAAAGGATCAGACTTGGGCAAGGCCTTTATGGGACCTCTGTGCAAATGGAGAAGGGGTGACAGGATCTACCCAGGGCCACCTACCTCTGGAGTTCCAGGAGTTAATGCTCTCAATGTCCCTTTTGTCTGGCAGAACCAAGGAAAGCATGTACCACTCGCTGACGTATGCCACCATCCTGGAGATGCAGGCCATGATGACCTTTGACCCTCAGGACATCCTACTTGCTGGCAACATGATGAAGGAGGCACAGTTGCTGTGTCAGAGGTTGGGGACAAGGGGATGGGGGGCAAGAGTTAGAGGTTGTGAGGCCCCCCTTCTGTCACCCTGGCCCATCCTAGTACTTAAATGCCTGCCACTATTTATGCTGCTTCTTGTGACTACAATGTTGTGTCCCCAAGTATTAACAGCTGTCCCTGTCAGCCCTGCCTGAGGAGACTTGTGTGAGCCAGTCACAGAGCAGCTTCTAGGGACCAGTCTTGATTGGGAGAAAACGAATTCTGTCTTTTTCACTTAATAGCTCATTGACCTTTGCCAAGTCCCTCTATAGACTCATCTTTTTTCCTCTGAAAATCAGTGTGATGAATCCCCATGGGGACTTCATGCAGACACCAGTCACAGGACCTCGTGCATAACTGGTGTTCAGTACACATTTGCTGCTTGAATGAATGAACTAACAGACCCCGAGTGTTCGTGCACTGGTGGAGTCATCATTCCCTGGGCACACACGCTTTGGCTGGGCCACGCATGCCCTGTGCTGGGCACTGATGACCCAGGACATCATCAGACCTGGGCCAGCCTGATGCCCACACCACCTGATCAGAGAGGCAGGCACAGTGACATCCCAACATGGTGCTGGGAAGCTCAAGGTGTTGTGGGGGTCCTGCCACAGGTGCTGGAAAGTCTTTCTGGGGAAGATGATTCCTGAGCCAGGGTTAGAGGGGTGCCAAGGATCTGGCCTGCAGAGGCAATGGCAGGGGCAAAAATGTGAGAAAGGCTGTGCCTTGGGGGAGCTGCTGGGAGTTCCATGTCTGGAGAATCCAGTGGGAGGAGCCTGCAGGCCTTGGAGGCTACACCTACAGCCCAGGCTGCGTCCCCAGGGCTGTGCAAAGGTGTTAAGTGTTCTCAGCCCAGCAGAGCCTTCTGGGAAAACTCCCTGGCACACAGGTGGGAGTGAGCAGACCCAAGACTGGGTGGGCAGGGGTGGTAGGCCCTGGGTGGTAGGCCAGGCACAAAGAAACCTCCATTAGGGAGAAAAATCCAGAGCTGGGATGGGTTGGGAACTGCTGAGAGCAGCGTCAGCTAGACCTGGGGCAGGTTGGCCAGGGGACTGCTTTCTCTGCTCAACCCATGACTGATGTGGTGTTAGCTATCCCTGTTTTACCAGTGACAACACTGAGGCTCAGAAAAGTGACCATTTTGTCAGAATTTAAAACCTTTGGCCAGGCATGGTGGCTCACACCTGTAATCTTAGCACTCTGGGAGGCCAAGGTGGGTGGATCGCTTGAGTTCAGGAGTTGGAGACCAGTCTGAGCAAGAGTGAGACCCTGTCTCTAAAAATAGCTGGGTGTTGTGATGGGCACCTATAGTCCCAGCTACTTGGGAGGCTGAGGCAAGAGGATTGCTTGAGTGCAGAAGCTGGAGATTGCTGTGAGCTATGATGATACCACAGCACTCTACCCAGGGTGACAGAGTGAGACTCTGTCTCAAAAAAGAAAAAAATGTCAAACCTCCGTCCGCCCCCAAACCCTGTGTTCTTTCTGCTGCGCTGCCTCTCTAGGAATTTGTTCTAGAGTGTGGCAGAGAGGGGCAGAGTTAAGTGTGGCCCCTTTTTCCTCTCCAGGTACCGGAAGAAGTCTTCTATGACAGATTCCTTCAGCAGCCTGGTGCACCGCCCCTCTCTGGGCCAGTTCACGGAAGGTGTGGCATCTGGATGTCCTCTCAAGCATGCTCAGCCCAGGTGGCCCAGCTCCAGGAGAGGCAGGAAGGGGAGTCACCCTCCCATTTTTCAGCAAGGGGGCTGGAACCTGGCTCTCTGGTGAGGGTGTGGGTGCAAGTGAGAACCATTTCCCTAAAAGTACGACTGTCATCTGAGAGCCTGCAAGTCAAAGAAAGGAAAAGCTGTCCTAAGGTCCCTGGGCTTTGCTCCTCAGGACAAGGGAGGCTCAGAATCGTGTGTGCACCAGATTTGCATGAGTTAACCTCATGACCGCATGTGCACTGGAGGCAGATGTGGTCCTAGCAGCTGACATGCTGGCACAAGGCAGCTGACTGCAGCAGAAGCTGAGGCCTTGGCTGTCATAGCCTATAGGATGTCTTTGTGCCATGACCACAGGCAGCAGACTGGAGGCAGCAGTGGCTGAATACAAGCAGTTAGGGGCTGTTCAGTGCAGATGCAAATGACCTTACTCACTTAGAGAGCCCTGGAAGGTTCCAGCACCACACAATGCATCTGATGGTGTTGGTCCACAGCATCTACAGTGATGGAACACTTTGAGGAACAAAGATGAGGCTGGCCTGACCTTCTGGGTGGTGGGGTAGGGACCAGAAGATGAAGAGAATGCTGCAGGCTGACTGAGGATGGTGGTGGGTGCTCTGATATGCTTGACCAGGCTAATGGGGCTGAGGAGGAGGAGTGGTGCCACAAACTCCCTTTGCTTTGGGGAATGTAGGGTCAGGTGGATGTGGCCCAAGCCTCCTACTTAGAGTCCCAGGAGGCCATGGGGCTTTGGTTTTCTCCCCACAGAGGAAATCCACGCTGAGGTCTGCTACGCAGAGTGCTTGCTGCAGAGAGCAGCTCTGACCTTCCTGCAGGTAAGAGCTCCACCTCGAAGAAGCGGGTGGGGAACTTCGTGTTCATTTCCTTGTCCAACTCAGACCCATCTCCTGTCATCCAGGCAAGGACAGAGGCTCAGTGACCCCTAGCAGGCTCAGAGTGGAGGTGATGGGCTCATCTGTCACACATCAAGCATTGCCATGGATCCCTCATAGATTTGGGTGCAGGAAGGGACAGTTGAGGCCCGGAGCCTTGTATGATTCATCTCAAGCCTACAGGGTTCTGCTTTTACCTCGTGACCACTGCTGCGTTTCCTGCCAAGGGTCACATGGTGGTGACAGGCTTTGACACAAAGCCTACTTTACACTTGATTCATTGAGCAAATGCTGCAGCGTCTATTTGCCAGGCTTACTGATGATAATACAGGCGGGTAGTTTTCACACATCTTACACATGTTATCGTTTGCTTTTTCAAACATTTACCTTTATTTATTTATTTATTTATTTTTGAGACGGAGCCTCAAGCTGTCCCCCTGGGTAGAGTGCTATGGCATCACAGCTCATAGCAACCTCCAACTCCTGGGCTCAAGTGAGTCTCCTGCCTCAGCCTCCCAAGTAGCTGGGACCACAGGCGCCCGCCACAACGCCCGGCCATTTTTTGGTTGCGGTCATCATTGTTTGATGGGCCCGGGCTGGGGATTCGAACCCGCCACCTTAGGTGTACGTGGCTGGTGCCTTAGCCGATCGAGCCACAGGCGCCGAGCCCCCAGGGCTGGGTTTGAACCCGCCACCTCTGGCATATAGGGTCAGCGCCCTACTCCTTTGAGCCACAGGTGCCGCCCTAGAATGTATTCTTTTGTGTTTGGCTTTTTTCATTTAACATCATGTTTGTGATGTTCATTCATACAATTGCAGAACTCAGTAGTTTTTTTTTTTTTTATAGATAGAATCTTAACTCTGGAGTCTCATACCTTGGGTAGAGAGCTGTGGCATCATAGCTCACAGCAACCTCAAACTCCTGGGCTCAAGTGGTAGCAATTCTTCTGCCTCAGCCTCCCAAGTAGCTGGGACTACAGGCAGCTGCTCTGATGCCTGGCTAGTTTTTTTTTTTTTCTGTCTATTTTTTTGTACAGATGAGGTCTTGTTTTTCCTCAGGCTGGTCTTGAATTCCTGAGCTCAAGCAATCTACCTGCCTTGGCCTCCCAGAGTGCCGTATATTTTTCTATTAATAAAGGCAAGGCTCTTTAATAACAAAACCATGTAACTACTTGTACACCTATGGATAGTGACAATAATTTTTTAATATTTATCCTTGTGTACATTTCCTCAGTTGTTTTATAGATGGCAGGTTTCATGTATTTGTTTAGAGTTGGTTTGTTCAAATTAGGATAAGAACATATTAGGATAAGAACTGGAGACCTTTATGTTAAGAAGAACCACTTCTTCTCTGTTTGTAGAAAGTAGCTGGGTGGTTTTTGGCCAAGCAGCATAATGTATGTAGGAATTAGGTTTTGTAGGGAAGAGGGTGGAATTGTCATCTGTATCTACCCAAGTTAGGTAAGATGTGCCTACAAGGCCAGGCTGACCCTGTGCTTGGCTTGTCCTTTTTCCCTGCACTGCAGAATTTTGCCTCCTCCGAGGGAAGAATGGTGGCTTTGAGCATGAAAGGAGAATTGACTCTGTCTACCTGGATCCCTACGTTTTTCAAGAGTTTGCATTTGTGGACATGCCAGATGCCGGGCATGGGATGTCTTCCCGGGACATGCCGTTAAGTGTTTTAAAAGAAGGTATGGCCTGCAGGGCAAGGGTGTGGGCATTGGAGGGCCAGTTGAGCCCTGTATCCCAAGAAGTGATGTGGCTTTCAGGATCAGTGACTCCTCAATGACTCACAAATATTTGAAAAGAGAGAGGATGGAGCCGCCAAGTCCCAGTCCCCTCAGCCAGATTGACCATAATTGGATCTCAGGAAGCCCTGAGCCTTCAGTGCCGTGTTTTGAGGAAGGGTGGGCAGGAGGACCCTATGTGGGGCAGAGCTAGAAGACTGAGGAGGGAAGCTACCAGGGTCCTGGCATTTTTCTTTCCTTGTAACCACAGAGGCCCTGCCAACTACTAAGAATAGCTAGTCAGCAGCAAGGATGGAGAACCCAAGTTTTGCATCTGTTTCATTATGTTCCAGGCTTCATTGCCAAGACAAGCAATGCTTTGTCAGCCTTGCAAATTGCTCTCTTGGAGTCTCTTTATCCGCAGGCATGGGCGGAGGGGGCCAAGGAGAAAGAGGGGCAGGGACTGTGACATGCCCGCAGCAATTCCTTTTGCTCCCCACAGTGTGTTGTGTTTTAAAAAGATGACTTCTTTTTGTTGGGGTGTGGGGGTACAAAGTATAGGAGAAGGGCTCGGCGCCTGTGGCTCAATCGGCTAAGGTGCCAGCCACGTACACCTAAGCTGGCGGGTTTGAATCCCCAGCCCGGTCCACCAAATAACAATGATGGCTGCAACCAAAAAATGGCTGGGTGTTGTGGCGGGCGCCTGTGGTCCCAGCTACTTGGGAGGCTGAGGCAGGAGACTCGCTTGAGCCCAGGAGTTGGAGGTTGCTATGAGCAGTGATGCCATGGCACT
This sequence comes from Galagoides demidoff, assembly GCA_963574575.1. Lineage (NCBI taxonomy): Eukaryota > Metazoa > Chordata > Mammalia > Primates > Galagidae > Galagoides > Galagoides demidoff. Next base: position 11,043 of record CAUYQV010115244.1, read on the forward strand.
CTA